>VSMD01031709.1:0-42759 GCA_008750895.1 Mirza zaza | reverse complement strand
TTATCTCTAAAGTCAAGAGGAAGATTTTCTTCTCGTCAGTAACAAATCACTGGGCGCCTCAGAACCATGGATCACACTGGGGGGAGGCCTCACGGATCCAGTCCTCAGAAGCATCCGCCAGCACCATCCCCATTGCCCAGTTACAAATAAACTAAATAAAAATCAAAAACGTTGAGTGATTTTCCCAATGTCAGAATCTAGGAATGTAAGGCCTAGGTCTCCTAGCTCCTGTTTCCTGTCATTTTTTAAAATACTGTTTATTCAGAATTTTTGATTCTAAAATAATAGACATGAGAACAATGTTCACCCATTTCAAAAATACCTTTCAAATATTCATCTTGGCTACCTTGAAGAATGGGTCTTGTCTTCTGCAGGACTCATAATTACTTACTGACAGCTGCTGATATTCACTAGCCTGTGCTTATAAATAAGTTGAGCCAGCCAATGTCTATGAGACGGTGGATGAGTAAACTGTTGTCAGTTGCGGTTCTGAAAGCTGGTGTAGGATCTGCCAGAGTAGGGGTGCAGCAGCTGGGAGCTCCATGTCCCTTTCCCTCTGGGCACTGGCCTCAAATTTCACAGGGACCAAGGATGGTGCTGTCTTCCTGTGGCAAGTCACATCCCCTGGGTGTGGACTACATCTCTGACCTGTGCATCTGGGATCAGGCTAATCACAGAACTTGTATCTTCCACTTTCAGCCAAGTTCTACCCTATCTTATTGTGCTCTTCCATTGAAGGGCCTCTGGATAAAGGTACTGCCTTCCTTTGCTCACATTTATCCAGAAGTCAACAGAAGGAATATGTGGCCACCAGAGAAGACCTCATGGCCAACATCTGGGGACTCAAGTGCTGGGATAGATTATGGGAGTAGGATCGTGGTGATTTTCACAAGAACAACAGGAAAGTGAATATTTGTTATATTTTCTGGACCAAACAAAATTAGATGACTAATAGCCCCAAGGAAAGACTTTTGATTTGATGAGGCTGGTGGTCTTTGTTTCTTTCTTTCAGATTGTTGATATTTTCATGTACAATTAATATCATGAATTTTCATTTTGTTTACTGGGACTGTAATTATTCAAAATAGCCCCTTATGCTGTTAGCAGTAAAATCTGGAGTTCAGAGGATCTAAAGAAATTAACAGTTTGAATGTCAATAGACAGTACTAATTAGGAAATTTAGAAAATTCCCATCTTTTCCTCTCTCTTCTCCTACTAACTTCACTTCACCGAGGAGTTCAAATCACTTGAAAAGTGGGAAAACCATTTTTTGTTCAACTGCACATTTAGGTCTCCTTATTAATTCAAATAGCTCCTGATCTGAATTGATGGTGGCGTGCCCACTGCTGTCCCACACCTCCCTTAGCCCAGGAGAGCCTGGGCTGGGAGCTTTTTGCTCTTTTTGCCAAATGGTGAGCACAGGCCCAGCCCAGCTGATCGGACACTTGGTGTCTGTCCCCTGAGCATTCAAAAGCACGTTTGCATATTTCCTGAGGAGGAGAGCCACGGGAAGCCACCAATGGCGGCCTCCACGGTCAGACTTCTGGGATAACTAGAGTGGAAGGACATGCCTCGTGTGTCTCCGGCTCAGATTTGTTTTGGTGCTGGGAAATGGGGGTGGAAGGGCAGAGTGTAGGGCGGAAGGAAGGCAGATGAGTGGCTAATGGAGGCTGCAGCTGCAGATTGAGAGAGAACACGCACACAGTAGACAGGGATGCATTGACAGATGGGACCGGAGATGTAAGTAGGATAGTGTGTCTAAGCTGCTTAGAGCCTCTTCTTATCCATCCATCTATTCATCTACCTGCCTTGAGCAGGGACGGATGGAGGAACAGATAACACGAGTGGGATAGATTAGCAGCAGACCAGAGCCTCCTGGCATCTCAGATTCCAGGACAGGGCAGGGGCCCCGGGATAAAGGTCAGGAGGGGAGATTACAGGAGCTTCCCTGGAGGATTTCTTGCCCCTTCTGCGCCCCACATGAAAACACGACCAGCATGCATACAGAGAAGGTTACTCAGGCATCAGAGAGCCGCTCGCCGCCTCCCTGCTCCAACCCCTCCTCCAACAATTTGCAGCTGTTCTATTCTCTGACCCCAGAAAGTGGACAGCTGCCAATCTGAGAAGGAAACTGAGAGAAAGGGTGGGGCTTGGTGCTCGCATATATTTTTTATCCCAAAGCCTTGCTTTAAATTCCAGTCAGGCTTTCAGTCTTGCAACAACAACGGGGAGAAAGGAAGAGAAAAAGAGAGAGAGAGAGAGAGAGAGAGAGAGAAGGAGGCTAACAGTACCCCGGCTGTTCTGGAAGGCTGTCAGCTGTCAGGTCTGCTTAGCTGACAGCCTGGTCTCCAGAGCTGCCGGGGCCCAGGGAGGGAAGGCAGAGGTGAGGGCTGGCCTGCAGGGGCTGGAGTGTGGGCTGCTGCTGCGGCACAATGCACGGTGAGGGACCCTCCCCACCCCCACCCCCGCGCCAGCCCAGGCCCCTTAGAGGCAAGCCCTGGGCTAATCAGCAAGCCTGGAGTGGACACAGGCCGTGCGCAGTGACCCATTCTGAGCGCCACAGCCTTCCTGGGGCAGGAGGAGGCGTGGCACAGAACCCACTGTTGTTGTGGAGAAGGCAAGCGGTCGCAGGACACCCTCCTTTGTTGGGACAGGACAGGTTGCACAGGGTTCGGGAGTTGGGGAACTGGAGCAGGAAGAAGAGAAGGAAGAAGCTGAGAGATTTCCGGAGCACAGTCCAGGCACAGGTGCCAGGTACTCGCACCTGTGGACCCTCCTCCTTAGGGCCGAGTAGCGGCCTGGAGGCTCGCTGAGAACCTCAGACGGAGAAGCTAGCCTGCTGCTTCTCACCCACATGCTGCCTTCTAGACCCCCTTCATGTCTCTTGCCCCCTTTCCCACTGCTAGGAATGAAGTTCTGTGCTCAAAATTCCCAAGATTATCAAGAGAACAATTTTCGGGGCAGACTCTAACATCAAGCGCAAAAACATAGCTGGGCTTGACTCCAGTGCCCACCCCTTACTCAGTGTGGGGCCTTGACTCCAGTTTCCACGACTTACTCGCCATTAGCCCTTGGCCCTGCTGCTCATGGCTTAGTCCTGAGTGTTAACAGGAAAATTAATCTCAACCCTAAGCAGAAAATATTCTTTAGTCCACAGATCAAACAAAATTATGCATCTGGAGATGCTTCATAAACTGCAGGAGCTTATAAATATTCTGTTTTTAACTATGTTTTTTGACAGTCCCTACTATAAAGGCTGACACTGAGTAGGCACTCAATAATAGTTAAACAAAAAGACACAGATGAACGAATGTCACAGCGGAACGTTCCTGCACATTTGTTGGTGGGGTGCACAGTATTGTTGGGGTCCGAGTGACTGGCGCCACCTTGGGTCTCACTGCAGCCCCACAGACTGGGGCGCCGGGCGATTTCTGGGAGTATGAGCTTCAGCTGGCTGGCCAGAGAGGGGCTGTCTCCAGTTGGGACGACTCTGTTCTAAGTGGAAAGTTGGAGGACTTTTATGATCTTCTTAAGGGTAAGAACTGTGTCATTGCTGAACTCCCAGCACACAGCACAGGGCCTGGCCAGCAGCAGATGGACACCTTACAGCACAGCTTCATTTCCTGGGTGTCACAATCAGGTTTGGGGAAGACAGTGGACTCTGCATGTTCAGTGGTGAACAGGCACAGTCCTTAACCTGAAACTCTTACATTCAGAGGTCATTTGAAGACACTGCTCAAGTGCACCCCCAGACTTCTAGGCGGGGCGTCGCAGAAAGAGGGAGAATATCCACAGGGCAGGGCGTGGTGCCCCCAGCGGGCACCCAGGACACGGCCTCCAGGGCCCTCTCTGAGGTCGTGTCTGAGCCTCCTTCGCGTCTGCACCGTGGGCGCCTTGTCTGCCTCCCCGGTGCTCGTCCCACGGTAAGACGAAGAGTCCAGAATGGCTTCTAGAAAGAACCACCAAGTCCTAAAAGCTGAACAGGGAGGAGCGTTTACCCCAACTCTTAGAGAGAAAGGCCGAGGGAGAAACATGCCCAAAGCATGTTCCTTATGGCGTGGGTGGAGAATGACCCACTCTCTGAGGTGGCAGGAGCATAAAATTAAAAGTGAAGAGCTGGGAGGCATGAGAGACCAGGGACAGAGTGTGCACAGAGGGTCTCTTCAGCCGTGTTCTGGGTCTTGGGTCTGGCCCCATTGGCTGTGGGAAGCAGGAAGGCGATGCGGGCGTTTGTGCTTCACACAGAGCACTCCGGTCAACTTCTAGACACTGTCCTATCCAACCCATGGATTCTGTGAGCCATAAACACAAGACACTGTGTAACTTTAAATTATCTAGTAGCCACATTAAAAAAGTCAAAAGAAAAAGAAAAATTAATTTTAATAATGTATTTTATTTAACATAATATATCCAAAATATAATCATAGCCATTTCAAAATGCAATCAACACTAAGCAATATTAATGAGCTATTTTACATTCTGCCTTATTGTACTAAATTTTCTTTTTTTTTTTTTGAGACAGAGTCTCACTCTGTTGCCCAGGCTAGAGCGAGTGCCGTGGCGTCAGCCTAGCTCACAGCAACCTCACACTCCTGGGCTCAAGCAATCCTGCTGCCTCAGCCTCCCAAGTAGCTGGGACTACAGGCATGCGCCACCATGCCCGGCTAATTTTTTCTATATATATTAGTTGGCCAATTAATTTCTTTCTATTTATAGTAGAGACAGGGTCTCGCGCTTGCTCAGCTTGGTTTTGAACTCCTGACCTCGAGTAATCCGCCCACCTCAGCCTCCCAGAGTGCTAGGATTACAGGCGTGAGCCACCGCGCCTGGCCTTATTGTACTAAATTTTCAAAACTCATTGTGCAATTTACACATATAGCACCTCTCATTTCTGTCCAGCCACATTTCAAGTTCTCAGTAGCCACATGTGGCCAATGGCTATGATGTTGAACAGTGCCCACCTAGAGCTGCGGTCCCCAAGCCCCGGGCCGTGGACCAGTACTGGTCTGTGGCCCGCTAGGAACCGGGCCATGGCAGGAGGTGAGCGGTGGACGAGAGAGTGAAGCTTCGGCTGTATTTACAGCCATTTCCCATCTCCTGCCATCTCCCACCCTCCATCCGTGGAAAATTGTCTTCCATGAAACTGGTCCCTGGTGCTGAAAAGGTTGGAGACACTGGTCTAGAGGATGGAATCTAGAGGCCAAAAAGCAGGCAGGCTTTTACAAGGGTCAAGGGAGGACGATAAATTTCTCTTACAGGGTGCTGGTAATGAGAAGGAAGAGAAGGCCATAGACTGTCAGGTGGCTGAGATTTTCCCACTTTCTTTGTGAAATCAGGTTACAGCATTTACATTCCTGGGAGAAATAAAGAGTCTTTGAAAGCATGTGTGTAAAGCAGCCAGCCAGGGCTGGCAGGGAATGTGTGGTCAGCAGCATTCACTACCTGGGCTATTTGCTCTCCTCGGGGACAAGAATTAACATCCCACTTGGGGGAGGCGGCGTTCAAAGCTCTGCAATGGCATGTTGTGGGGCACAGACTGTGGGCACAAGAGAAGTCTCCCACAGCAGCGGCTTGGTGCCTTCCCAGGTGCCTCTCCTGGGCACGGGGTGGAGGGAAGTGAGCACCTGACTGTCCTGGGAGGCGGGGACAGTGCAGTGAAGCCAGTCCAGGGGAGGCAGAAAGCAGAATCGCTGACATCCAGGCAGCAGCCACTCTGACTATCAGCAGCCAGCAGTTGGCAGCAGCTCCAGATGATTGAGGACTGAACAGCTTAATTGTGGGACTGTGCACGCCGTGGAGTGCCAGGCTGGCGTCGCTAAGTGCAAGAACGTTTCCCAGAGCCTGCACTCCTTGCTCGGGTTGACGTGCCCCTGCTCTCTCTTGGGGAATGCCCCAGCCAGCCCCTGCGCACAGATCAACAGCTTCCATGTTCCTGGGAAGGAAAAACATGCATTTCCAAGTAGAGGCCGGATATAGCTCTGCAGACAGAGTTGCGCATGCTGAGGTGGGAGGGTGGGGGCAGGGGCAAGGAAAGCAGAGCATTCTCTACTTCAAGAAGAGTCCATGCAGGGTGTCCAAAGAGTGAAATAGAGGCCACAAATCTTAGTGCGTGGGTCCTTTAGCGCACAAGGAAGTTCTGCTTGCCTCCTTGTCTCGGCAAGGTGACTTTCAGATGAGTATTTGTTTATTTTCAAAATGGTTATTCAGGGCTGCTGAAGTTACTGGGTGGGTGCTGAGAATCTAAAAAAGGTACTGAGTAATTAGTGCCTAGAGTTGCTGAGAAGCAGAGCTCAGGTTCCCTTGGGTTCTGTCTGATGCGCCTTAGATTGTTGTCTTTGTTAGTCAGCATAAGCCGACTGCTGTGACAAACAGCCTGGCATGCCACAGGGCCCACACGCACAAATGGTAATTTGCATCACAGTCTGATGTGGAGGAGTGGCTCCCTGGACGGCTCTCTATCCAAGGGCCCTTGTACCTTCCCTATCATGAGTCTGACCTTTACTCATTCCTCAGAGCCCTTTCCTGTCTCCTCCCAGCAGGGAAGGAAACAGGGAAATTGCACATGTGACCATCCACAGACGAGGCCTGGGAGTGGGTGGAGCATCACCTGCCCAGTCCCTTGTTCTAGAGCTCAGGCGCATGGCTGTATCTAGCTCCGGTGGAGGCTGACCCATATAGACCAACCGTGTGTTCAGGAAAAGGGAAAACGTTCGTGGAATATCTAGGCAATCGTGGCCACAGTCCTTTTCTTTTTCTCTCTCTCTGAGGAGACTAAGATAGACTTTTTTGTGCTCTGACTTGACCCTGGAGGTTTGAGAGTCAGGAGACTGCAGGAGAGGGGCAGCGTTAATTAGAAGGTGACGCCCTGGAGTTGCGAGGTGATTATTAACCAGGACAACGTCGTGGTCAAGCAGTTGCAATGCCAGACTAAATTCTTCTCTTATATTCCAGAGCTATGTCATCAGTTTCTCAGTCAACAGAAGGTACTGCAATCCAACAGCCAACAGAACAGACCCCAGGCTAGTCTTAGTCTCTCTAAGGATACCAGGTTGTCGCCCATGGTGCCCACTTGCTAGCCAAGCTTAGTGGATCATTTAGGGTGATACTATGGTAGAACAGTGTCTTCTTTCTGCCTTTAAAAAAACCACTGTGAATATCCATAATAAGGAACATCATAGCAAAGCTGTGGGGATTCCAGTGTGGCAAGACATCATGAGAGGTAGGCAGCAGTGCTGGGGTGCTGGTTGGGTTATGATAGAAATGGTTGTTGTAACAGATATCAGGGGGTGCCACAGGGCTCCCCTCTTCAGGGTTGACACTCTGGCTTCCTGGAGTATCAACCACAGACTGCCTGTCGGTGCCTCTTACTGGGAATTGCTCTCAGTCATAGCAAACTGCTTGGCCCAAAAGCATGCCTCCTCCTAGGGAGATAGCCCATGGCCAATGACTGCCTGGTTGGGGTGTAAGAGCCTGGCCCTCTTTCTCATTTGGGGACAACTCTGAAGAAGCCATTCAGGCTCCAGAACTCCCCATGGAATTAGCTCAGGCCTCAGCCACAACCTCATTGCAAGTCAGCTTCTCTCTTTGCTCAAACCTGCCTTCTTCACGTCCTTCCATGTGTACCCCCCAAGAACTCCTCTGCATGCAGCTTCCAATCTAAGAATATTCTGGTACAAAAAATTGTTTCAGGAAGCTGACTTTTAAAATGGGATTTTGGAGATGCATCAATCACAGGTGCTCTGGCAAGGCAAACCCCACCACTGGTAGTAGGTGGAGTAGATCTAGCCCCTGAGATACTGTAGCAGCACAATTGTTAAAGCAGGGATATTGCTGTGCAATCGTTAAGGCTTCAGCAGTGATAAACTGATATGAGATATCCATAGAAGGGGATACGTGGCCTGGCGCTATGTTTCTTGTGTGAGAGGCATAGGGAAATGGTAATTATAAGGACTATTGAACTGGGTGGCTGTTGCTGAGTGTCATTGATTTGTGAAAGATAAATAATGACAAGTCCAGATGATTAATTACCATTTCAAGGCAAAATATGAAAGGCCCAAAGGGCCTCCTTAGCCACGTTTAAGGAAACCCTGATCTCCCGTAGCCCAAATACCAAAAGAACAGAAAACCAGGCTCAGGATTTAAATCACTAAAGTAGTAGTAGAGCTTTAGATGGGAATGAATTCTCAGCCTCAGTAAGACTCTCATGTTAAGTACAGAGCACTGGGACTTGGAATAGGGCCATCTGAGCAGATGCAGTTAAGAACCTTGACTTGCTGGGCCTTCAGAAGTACCTCCTGCCCATGCCCTTCTTCCTTGTTAGCAGATAGTAGCCCTCCCCTTGCTTGAAGATGGTGCAGAAACCTCAAATTAGGCATGTGCCCCCCAATATAATGCAGGCCTGCTTCAGGATTTACTCCACCTCCCCTTCTGGCAACCAGTCCAACAAGGAAGATCAAATCCCAGTACCATCAGAGTAGCCATGTGCTGAGCTGGCTCTGGAAGAAGAGACAGTATACACAAAGGATCTGCAGAGTATGGCTCATAGGTCCTGGTAGTAGCCGGTAGCATACACAGGGGACTGATTTCTGGGGTAATGCATCAAGAGGGGCAGAACATAAGGCTGGATAATCAAGAGTTTATCACTATGGGAGCAGTCTCCTTTTTATATGAATTGGCACCTTGACAATGGCTCAGGAAATAATGCCATTAGTTTTCCAGAGGGACTATCAGAAGCTGAAAAAAGCAAAGGCCTACGCTATGTGAGGTAGAAGCGCCAGAACTGCTATGGAGGATGGTGACAATAATGATGAAAAGGTTCAAAGAAGGGGGCACACTAGACTTCACATGCTGCATAAGGCTGGAACCCACTAGCTGAATATGGGAGTCCTGAAGGAGACTCCAGGTACAAATAAAAGCACTGAGGAATGCACTGGTAAAAGTGGGATCAGCTCAGGGATAGCTGTTCTCCGTAGGCCAAGGCTGATGTTAGGAGAGGCTAATACGGAACTAAGCTTCCTAATAGCAATGACCCTGATTAGTTCCTCCAAACAGTGAAGGTCCGTATGGCAGCACTCAACCTTCAGAATCAAGGGAGTTGCAAAGATTATAATGAAGCCAGGTGGCCACAGATAACACAATGTATGGTAAAATTCAACTGGCATTTGGGTTGAGCTGAAGGGGTGGCCTCTGACCTCAAAGAATTTTGGAGGTATTGATAGAACTTCCTGTTTCCAGAGACCAATTGGATGAACAGTCTAAGAGGATATTGTTTGGTTTACACAACAAAAGATATCAAGAATTGTTGATAAGAAGGGTGAAGGAAGCCTCTCAAATTAAAATTGAGTCAGTTCTCAGGCCCAGAATACTGGAAGCAGAGAGAGAGGCTGGTTCCATGTGAAAAGGAATCCTGAAACCCCATTTCAATTGTATTCATTTGAAATTCCTCCAGTCCCTCCCTTGAGGGACTACAGCCCTTTACTCAAGTGAGTACATTTGAGAAAAAGAACACCAAGATTTTTCAATGATCATTGGAGATAGCATCAGGACTGACACTGATATCTGGTGTGAGACCCAGTACCCATAAAGGCCCTCCTGTTAGAGTAGGGTTCAATAGTGCCAGGAAATAAATGGAAGCCTGGAATCTTAGGTCTGGCTCACAGTCAGTCCCTGGGCCCATAAACCCACCTGGTCATTATTTACTAATTGGACTAGATATTGGAGTTTGGCAGAAACTCTCCATGTTGGTTCCTTACACTGCAGGATAAGAAATATCACAGTAGGGAAAGCCAAACAGAAGCCTCTGAATCCGTGCCGCTAATCAAGCTAAGATTGGAAATAAAAAAAAAAAATTCTGAAAGCTGGGTAAAATTGTAGAGATAGTACTAACTTAAAAGATAAAGAATGCAAGGGTGATGATTTATATCAAATTGTCATTTAATTCACCAGAATGGCCCCTACAAAAACAGAATGAATCACTACTACAATATTAATCAAATGGTTGCCACAACTGCAGTGACTATGCTGGAGGTAAATTTACAAAAGCTAATTAATATAGCCTCTAGCACATACTCTGTGACTATTAATCTGGTGAGTGCATCCTTCTCCATCCCAATCAGAAAGGAGGATAAGAAGAAGCTCACATTCTCGTGAGAGGGACAAGAGTATACAATTAGGGTCTTGTCTCAGGTTAAGCTAACACCTCGACCCTCTGTTATAATATCACTGCAAGGGAGATGAGGTGTCTGGCATGCTGTAGAATATCACATTGGCCCATTATATTGACAATGTCATGCAAATCATATCAGATTAGCAAGAAGTGGCAAGTTTATTGGAAGCCTTGGCAAAGCGCATGTGGTCCAGATGGTAGAGATTAAGGCTTCAGAACCCAGCAAATTAATCAACTTTTTAGGAGTTTTCTATGGTTTAAATGTGTCCCCCAAAGTATGTGTGTTGGGAACTTAATCTCCAATACAAAACTGTTGAGAGGTGAGGCCTTTAAGAGTTGATTAGGTCTTGAGAGCTCTGCCCTCATGAGTAGATTAATGGCATTGTTACAGAAGGGGTTAGTATTATAGAAATGGGTTCCTGGTACAAGGACGGGTTCAGCCCCCTTCATCTCTCTCTCTCTCTCTCTCTCTCTCTCTCTCTCTCTCTCTCTCTCTGGCACACTCTCTTGCCCTTCCACTTTGTGTCATGGATGATGCAGCAAGAAGGTCCTTGTCTGATGTGGACTCATTGACCTTGGACTTCTAGACTCTAGAACTGTAAGAAATATATTTATTTTCATGACAAATTCCCTAGTCTGTAGTATTCTATTGTAGTAGCACAAGTTGGGCTAAGACAGCTTTCAAAGTTCTGGAGTATACCAGGACATCCCCTCCAAATTAAATAAAATATATTGCATCTTACATCTCTCACTATAAAGAAAGTAGTACAAATACCAATAGCATATTCAGGTTCTAGAGGAAGCATATTCTGAACCAGGGAATACTACTCTGGCCCATTTGCTGAACAACACAAAAGGCTATGAGCTTTGGGTATAGTTCAGAGTAGGAAACAGCTCAGCAGAAAGACTAGGCCATGGTAAAAGTGGTCTTGACACTTGAGCCATCTAACCCAGGAGACCCTATAGTACTAGAAGCATCTGTTGTAGGAAAAGATAGTATATAGAGTTTATAGGAAGCACCAGTAGAAGAATCATACTATAGACCTCTCGGGTTCTGAAAAAAGTCCATGCCATCTGCAACAGAGAACTATACACCATCAAAAAGCATTTCCTAGTGTGATACTGGACTCTGGTGAACGCAAAGCTTCTGACCATGAGACACCAAGGGACTTTATGGCCAGAGCTACCCATTATTAGCTGAATTTAATCAAAGCCACCCAGTCATAAAATGGGGCCAGCCCTATAGCAATCCATTCTAAGATGGACATGTCACATCCAAGACTGGGCATAAGCAGGGCTGCAGAGCACAGGTAAGCTAAACAAGCAGGTGGGCCAGAGCCCCATGCCATCCATCACCATTGTACTAGCATCTCTCCCACTCTCCATGGCTCACATCTATGGCTTCAAGCAAGGGCCTTTATGACCACATGAAGGAGAAGTCAAAAGGCCAAACTTTGTTTATAGGGTAGCTCTGGTGGGTAGTGATGGGGAGAAATCCTCCCAATGGGCAGACGTCTGTTGTGGGATGCAGATGGTCTTCAACTTCACGTAGAAAGATCAGTGGTCTGAGGTAGAAACATACTTGAACTCATGGGCAATGAGGAATGGCCTGATTCGTTAGTCAAGAGCATGGAAGGAGAAAGACTAGAAGATCATGGAAAGGAGGTCTGGGTAAAAGGGATGCGGATGGATCTATGGAAGGAGAGAGAGAGTGTGAACGTTTGAATTGGATGTTAATGCCCACCAAAGAGCACCTCCTATGGAAGCAATATCAAACAACTAGACAGAGTGACTCGATCAGCTGATGAAAGCCAGTCTTTTTCACTGGCCACTCTGGTGCAGGTACACTGGGTGAATGAACTGAATAGCCACTGTGGCAGGTATAGAGACTATGCTTGGGTCCCCACTTACTAAAACTGGTTCAGTTACTGCTGCTGTACCTGGAGACAGCTAAGAATATTAGGGGTGGGCTAAGATCTTTGAACAAACATCCTAGATTAGTCATTATTCTCATCCTTTTACCATGTTAGCTTTTAGATGCCTTTGTGTGCCAACAGATAGTACTGAAAGTGATCTAGTTTTTTGTAATCCAATCTGACTCTGCAGCAAAACAATATCCTCAGATGCTTCTGGTAAGCTGGTAAGAAAGACGTCCTCCTGCCCCTACTCTGACAGTGAGAGCTAGAATGCATTGGCTGAAGAAAGGTTATTACAAATGAAGGGTATAGTATATCTATCTATCTATAACTGAAGATAATATATTCTTATTTTTGGAAAATTCTCAGGAATACACACACATACACACACACAACCTAATGAACAAGAACTAATAACAAGTTCAGCAGGTTGCAGGATATAAGATCAACATACAAAAATGAATTATAGTTCTATACACAAATAATGAACAATCCAAAAATGAAATTAAGGAAATAATTGCATTTATAATATCATCAAAAAGAATAATATACTTAGGAATAAATTTAGCAGAAAAGTATAAGAACTGTACACTGAAAACTATAATACATCAGATCGAAAGACTTAATATTGTGAAGATAGCAACAGTCTCTAAATTGATCTATAGGATCGAGACAATTGCTATTAAATCTCAATTGCCTTTTTTTTTTTTCAGAACTGGGAAAACTGAACCTAAATTTCATATGGAAACGCAAGGGACACAGAATAGCCAAAACATATTGACAAGAAAAAATGAATTGAAGGGCATACCTTTCCTGATTTCAAAATTTACTACAAAGCTACAGCAATAAAGACAGTGTCTTTATTATACTAGCCTAAAAATAGATACATAGATTGATGAAATAGAATGGAGGGTCTGGGAATCAAGGGATACATGGTCCATCAATTTTGACACATGTACCAAAACAATTCCACAGGAGAAGAAAAGTCTTTTCAATAAATTATGCTGCGACAACTGGATACCCACATGCAAAACAATAAAGTTGGACACCTATCTCATACCATTTAACATAATTAACCCAAAGTGGATCAGAGGCCTAAAAATAAGAAATAAAACTGTAAAACTCTTAGAAGAAAATATAGGGATACATCTTTGTGACCTTAGGTTTGGCAATGCTTTTTAAGATAAAAGAGCAAAAATATAAACTACAAAAGAAAAGGTAGATAAATTGAACTTCATAAAAATTTAAAACTTTTGTGCTCCATAGGGCATTATCAAGAAAGTGAAAAGACAATTCATGCAATGAGAGAAAGTGTTTGTAAATCATATATCTGATAAGGGATTTGTATGCAGAAAATATAAATAATTCTTGTAAGCAAACAATAAAAAGAAAAGCGACCTATTTTTAAAATGGACAAAAGATTTGAATAGCCATTTTTCCAAAGGAGTTATACAAGTGGCCAATAAGCATATGAAAAGATGCTCAACATCATTAGTTGTTAGGGAAATGTAAATAAAACCACAATGAGATATCACTTCACACCCACTAGGATGGCTATAATCAAAAGAGAGATAATAACATGTGTTGGAAAGGATGTGCTGGAGGGAATGTAAAAGGGTACAGCTGCTTTGGAAAACAGACTGACAGTTCCTAAAAATATTAAACATACAGTTACTATGGTACCCAGCAATTCATTTTAAGTATATTTCCAAGAGAATTGAAAACATATGTCCACACAAAAACATGTACACAAATGTCATAGCAGTATTATTCATAATAGCCAAAAAGTGGAAACAACTCAAATTTCTATAATCTGATGAATGAATAAACAAAATGTGCTATATTCATTCAATGGAATATTATTCAGCCACGAAAAGTAATGCCATTCTGATACATGCTACAGCATGGATGAACCTTGAAAAAATTATGCTAAGTGAAAGTAGCTAGTCACGAAAGGCCACGTTGTTTGATTCATTTATACGAAATGTTCAGAATAGGCAAATCCATTGAAACAGGAAATAAAATAGAGGCTGCTAGGGTTGGGGGTTGGGAAAGAATGGAATGTGACTGCTACTGGGTACAGGATTTCCTTCTTAGGTGATGTAAATGGTCTGGGTTAGGTAGTGGTGATCTGTATACAATATTTTGAATAAAAATTACCAAATTGTATACCTTAAAGGGGTGGAGTTTGTGGTATGTGAGTTCTATATCAATAAAGCTGTTATTTAAAAAAAAAGAAGAAAATGAAGGCATGGCCAGAGGCTGGGTGTGGAATGTGAATATAGGCTGCATACTATTGTGTCTATAAATATGCCTAGAAATATGTAGTAAGCTCCCACTGCTTATGACATTTCCCTACCTTTCTGCCCATCCGCATCTTATACTTCTAATATAAGTGGAGTATATACTCTGCCTCCCTCAGGTCTGTATCTAAAAATCTTATGGCAGTACTGTACCCTGGTTCCCAATCAACAAATTCAACCAGGAATTGACTGCAATCCGGTAGTTGCTATAAGAGCACTTAAGATGCACTGTTTGAGAGAGACAGTGTAATGGGCATGTTAACTAGCCATTCTCCTAGATACTCCAAGCTCTATCGCTGTAATAAGTTATATCATCAGAACAATGTTCCTAGGCCACACGACCCAGCTGAGCACAAGCATTTTGGTGATAAGTTATGTTGTCATATTATATTCTCTGCTTTTATAGAGGGTCTATGTTTACAAATATCTATTTGAATGGCTTATCTGTGTCTTCCACAAAACTGTAATTGAAGACCTTTTCCATCATACTACTCAATGACCCTTACAGAAGGGTCTAGATGAGAAATGTCTCTTTGTTTCTAGGAGTTTGCTTCTGCAGGTGAATAACATGGATGTTACCTTTTCTCCCCTTCCCTTTCCTTCCCTTCCGCTTCCCCAATATAGAAACTAACACAGTACAAATAGCCCGCACGTGTTGAGCATGTGTTGTGAGCCGGTACGTGCCTGCTCTTCACATGCCTTGTCTTATTTGGCCACCACAACATCCGTAGAGAAGCGCTTTCGTTGCTCTTCTTTTACAGATGTGCAAAATGAGGCTGAAAGAGATTAAATGACATATCCAGGTCCCACATCTTTAGTCTCACTCTGTTACCCCGGCTGGAGTGCAGTGGTGTCATCATAGTTCACTGCAACCTCAAACCCCTGGGCTCAAGCGATCCTCCTGCCTCAGCATCTTGAGTAGCTGGAACAGGTGCATGCCACCACACCTGGATAATTTTTCTATTGTTAGTAGAGATGGAATCTTGTTCTGGCTCAGGCTGGTCTTGAACTCCTGGCCTCAAGCAAGCAATCCTCAAGCCTTAGCCTCCCAGAGTGCCAGGATTACATCATGAGCCACCACACCCAGTTTCCCCACGTCTTGTAAGTAGCAGAGATGGGGGTGATTTAAAGCATTCTGATGCCAAAAAGCCCGCTAAGTCCAGCTTCTGCTTTTCCTTAGCTGTAGAGCTTCCCCACAAGTTTCACTTACTAAGTCATTGCAAAACCTTTTGAATTAAGGAAATGTGTATACTAAACCCATGTTTGCTTTATTTCCCACAGCTCCTAGCTGAAAATGCTCAATAAATAATTTTAATTGATTCATTCATCCAAGTTCTGAGATCTTTGGAGGAAGAATGACCCTACAAAAATTCTGGCAGTTATTTTTATTAATGATGCAATGTCAACCTGTGTGACAATCACACAGGTTCAAGGAGAGAAGGGCAGTGCTGAAAACAAAAGTGATTCATTTCCTGTCTTAGATGGGGCATGTAGGGGCTGCATGGCACCTTAGCAGTGTGAAGTCTGGGGCCTCTGGGTGCTTGCGCATTGCTGCTGTGGATTTAATCGTCTCATCTGTTGTATGTTTTCACAGTGACAGGTACGCCCTGTTCCACTTCTGAACGGATTCACTGTGACGGGCCTGGGGCAAGGCCTTCACTCCGCCAGCAGGAGGCAGCCAGTCCACGGGCGGCTTATCTGTACACACACATTGGTTGGTGAGCAAGCTGGCTCAGAGCCAGCAGAATTTTGATTTAGTTAAGTTTCCTTTCTCTTCTCCCACCTCCCTTTTCTTGCTCCGTTGGTATATATAGGTCAGACACCTGGCCCCTAATTGGTTGAGAAATTAAAGGCTAGTAGAGCACCAAGATTTCCATAAGTGAGGTCCCCACCTCAAAGTCAAACATGGTTGACCCTTGGTGTCTTAGCCCCTGTGCTTCCTGGGAGGCTCCGACTTTACAGCCCTGAGCTGCAGGAATATAGCAGGCTCTCTAAGAGCTTGCCCCTAAGTGTGGGCCATGGACTAGCACATCAGTCCCACTGAGGAGCTTGTTTGAGATGCAGAATGTGGGGCCCGCTGCAGACCTGGTGGATCAGAATCTACAGGTGAAGCCCTGGATTTACAACACTGCGGCCTGGAGGGCTGGAGGCACCTCGCCCGCAAAGCAGACCTCCCATGGAAGTCCCGGGAGTGTTCCTTGAACTGAATAGCAAGTGCCCACTTGGTGCTCAGGAGTCAGAAGTGAGGGCACCGACCACACAGTGTGTGCCTGCAAGTGGGCTCTGCTGCCCTGGGGCGGCTTTCCGGTCTCTGAGAAACGGTGTGCATGTTATATGCTAAGTCTTTCCCCCACTGAGATGTGAAACTTTTGGAGACTCGGGGCATTGCTCTCATGCCATTAGAAGGTTCCCAGCAAATGTCATTGGAGTCTTTTCTGGGCAGTGATTTGCTCTCTTTCTGTGCTGCATCAGTGACTTCCACATCTCTGCAGAGAACGCTCCACTCTGATTTGTTCATGCATCCCACCCCAGCTCGTCATGCTGTGCAATTCTTTATGGCCCAGAAACATATTTCATCATATTTTCAAAATCCTGCACCTAGCCTAGTACATGAGGGCAGGAAGGAAAGAAAGAGGGAAGAAGGGAGGGAGGCAGAAAAGAAGGGAGGGAGGGGGATTGAGTTTTAGGGAATTGAAGGGACACATGTACTTTGGAAGTTGGGGTGGATGGAGCAAAGGTATGCAGAGAGGGGATACTCAGAAAGAGAAAGGAAGAGAATAGGGAGGTAGGGATGCAACAGTTGAGTTACAGATGAAGAGACATACAGGAGTAAAGGTCACTTTTTAAATGCTAAGTATGGATCCAACATCCAGACCCAGATCTGGCCCCATGCCCTGCGCAGGCATTAACACGTGCCACACGCACCTATGTAGAAAATCCCACTTCCTCGTCCACAGGGGAGCAAATCTGGGCCCAGAGAAGTGAAGATACTTGCCCACAGTTACAGAGCTGGCTGGTAGCAGAACCAGAACCAGAAACTAGAAGGTGTGCATTTAGTGCCGTTGGACTACCTACATTTCCAACCCATCCTTCCTCTTTAAGGTGCCTAGTACTCGTTCTGGAGAGAGGGAAGGCATGCCAGGAGTGTGCCTTGGGCGGGCGACTCCCTTAGTCTGTGTATCCTCTGTGCTGTGCTGTTGGTGGGAGCAAGGACGCAGCGTGCAGCAGAGCAGCGCCTCATTACTCTTCTCACCCATGGCCCTAGGTCGGACCACACGACCACACAGCCCGAGGCCTTCAGACGGTGGTGGTACAGACACCGCCAGCCTTCGGAAGGAAGATGTTCTGCAGAAACGATGGAATTTGCAATGACATTCTAACCCAGTGGTTTGCAGAAAATACGAAGAGAGTGGGGGCAGGACGGTGCAGTGAGAAGTCACTGAGCTGACAGGGTCGTCGGAACACAGCAAGTTCATTGAGCTGACTGCTCTATTTCCAGCCTCAGTGGAAGCGTGTCTGCTCTGTGCTTAGAGCTTCTAAGGGGAGAAGCTTCTGTCTTTTTCTTTCACACGTTGTAGCAGCTGATTATTTTTGTGAAAGCCAATCACAGGGACATGTGTGAAGACGCTCCTACCTTTTCCTTCTGTTTTCCTCCCTGGAAAACTGTCTTCCCTCCTTCATCCCCACACTCCTAAGGCCTGAAGTGGGTCCCTGTCATTCCCAGGACCCAAATGCCATTCACTGGCAAAGAAAGGTAGGGAGGGAACAGAGGTTACTGCTATCCCTAGCTCTGCTAATAGATGCAAACTTCGGGCAAGTTCTTTTACCCTCTCAAGTTTTTTAACCTCTTTTTCTTCATGTCAAAAATGCGTATATTAGACTTGATGATCTCTAAAATCCTTCCAACTTCAAAAATTGAATTCTCTGTTTTGCCATTAGGTTAACTTATAATAATATTTATTTCTTCCTAAGGGTATTTTAGTTTTCCTGCATAATATAATGGCAAAAAAAAGACTTCTCTGAAGCATGAGAGAACAGACCTACCAGATGAAATGAAAGACTTCAGAGGTGAAATTTCTGGGCAAGACATCATAGAGGCAATGCATTCCATCCACTCATAAGGCAGCTTTGCCCAGCATGACAGCGATTTTCATATTGTGGGGGGAAAAAACAAAACAGGAACTGGATCTGAACTATTAGCGATACCCAGTATAGGAATCGATCTTCATTTATGGTTTTGGCTGTTGATGCATGAGTATGCTTGCAGAGCATAGCGTCATGTCATTAATGGCAAGTATTAACTATATTATTTAGTGTTAGAGGTATTAGACTTGAGCACTAGGGAAGATTGGCATTTAATGCATTAGTTCTTTGTGTTTATAATTCTGACTTGAATTCCTGATTGTTATTATTCAATGCATAGTAGGAATTATATTGTGATTTGGCTCTTAATTCCACAATGAATTCATCAACATTGACAACCCAGTACTAATTAATGACAATTCTTTATTTGCAACTGTGTTTGAGTTTAGGTGGTTCACATTTTTTGATTATTATAAACTTTAAAGGTGATAATTTCAACTGAGGACAGCTTTTTATTGTTATGACATTTATTAGCCTTGCTTTCTGAAAACTCCATGCTAAGCTCAGGGATCCTAAGCCCTTAAGGGATCCTGCCCATCCCTCACACCCACCTCTTCTTCCTTCTGTCTTCTAGAAGCAAAGTCTTTGGTCTGCTGCTTTGATACAAGCTCTTCTATACGAGGCAACCCCAACACTGTTCCAGAACAAATGATTCAGACATCTGTCACAGATAACAGATAGCTAAGTCAAATATAAAAATTTCTACTCCTGTAATTAATAATGTTTTTTAGGTCTTCTATCAATATGGTACTTGCATCTGGACTCCTAAATATTGACCAATGTATTGTACTACTTTTAGATGGAATTGACACACTCAGCCTCAGGGTTTAAACCTTCAGGCAGGCAAGAAGTAGAAATCTTTGTAACTGGATGCATTTATTCCCAAAACCACGGTACAACACACCATCATCTTCCCAGAGTCCTCCCAAGAAAAGATCTCTCTTATCTCCGAAATAAGGAGATGCAGCATCCTTGCTAATAACTCCATAGATGTGCATTTCCTTGCAACTCCATAGATGTGCAGCATCCTTGCTAATAACTCCATAGATGTGCATTTCCCTAGTCAGAGACAGATGGCTGTGGTTCCCCCCCACCACCACTTACCCCAACTATGGTACTGACCTAGGTGGGCCGTGAGCTCTCATGCACTGACTCAGTTTCCACTGGGGAAATTACGTTCACACTACTGAGGCTCCACACTGCTAACTTTGTACACAATACATCCTCAATTACTGTCCTCCCCGCTCCAAATATTGCTGTGCATGGCAGTTGAAAATTTGCTACCTAAAAGGTATGCCTTTTATTCATGAGTAAAAGTTTGTGTCCACCCACTCCTACATCATATAGACCTGTGCATTTGAAGTGCTAAAATCAGACTCTAGTATCTACCTCTCAAAGCCCATTGCTGGGAGGTATCAAAGCCTTCACACCACTCACAGCCCCGCCCCACTACAAGCACCTCCTCTGGTACATACCAGCACTCCCGTTGATGAAGCTGTCATTGCCGGCTCCGTCTCCCACAGACAAGGAGCTTGGTGCAAACTCCCCAAAGCTAAGTGGTGACTTGAACTAGAAATAGACAGCCCCAAACTGTGTTCACCCTGGATCATCCTCTCACGCTGTGTTTCCACTCTAGAAGCCTCCAGGGGAGTTGTGAAGACAGAAATCCCACAGGCTGCTCACCTGAAATCAGGATTTCAGGTTCTTGTGGGTTGAAGGAGAGTGCGGTGATTAAATATAGTTTCAAATTCTCTATGCAACAACAAACATACAAAGCTCTTGGGCAGGTAGACATGACCATCTTCTAACTGTCTCCCATTTCATTTTATGCCAACTGAGACGTATCACAGGTAGGGAATGATACTTAGCATTTATGTGGTGACTTTCTCCCGAATAGAACAGGGCTTGTCACCCCTACGCCTTGTAGGTGGAATGTGCAGTGTAGACAGGGGAGTGGTTCTCCAGCAGATTGCTGTGAGTGGCGCTCATGGCACCTGGGGCGGGCGCTAGGGACCGCGAGGCCTTGTTCTGTGTGGTTTGTGGCGAAGCTGCTTTGGGTTGGGAGAGGGGTGTGCAGACCGCACGCAGGAAACTAATGCCACACTTTCGCCCCTCCCAGTCTCCTCACAGCGTGCTCCCAGACCACGCGACGCAGAGTGTGCGGCGTTCTCCTGATGCCAGCAGCGGCGCAGGGAATGGGGAGCCGGCCCGCTGGCAGGGGCTGCACATATCTGCAGTCCCCGTGTGAGCAAGAACTGTGGAACCACCCTGCTGTGGCAAACCCTGGTTGCCTGCCGTTAGTCCCTGCACTGGGAGATAAGGAGGGTGAGAGGCGACTCCGGGAGAGTCCCCTTCATTAATCTCCCTCCCCCCCACACACACACTCACTTGTGTATATGTCCATCAACCAGACTCCTACGCAGCGACACCCCCACTCACAGACACCCCGTGTCACACGTACAGCAATTACAAAAGAAAAATCCAGGCAACCCAGGGATACTCTTTTTTTCTCTCTTCTCTCTCATTTTTCCCTTAAAAAGGCTTTTTTAAAAAATATATTAAACCAGGTAAATTTTTACTCAGATATTCAGGTGGCTGGAGAAGACTGACAAGGAAAACAATCACAAAATAAATAATTTTGTTTTCTTTTTTTAAAAAAAGAACATTTTCCTACTCGCGTCTCTAACTTGGCAGAACTGCTTTCTTGGACAGGTGGTGCTGCAGGGGGGCAGGGGAGGGGAGCCCTGGGGCTGCCAGGGGTGCCGGCCCTCGGGCGGGGCGGGGGCAGCGGGGGGGGGGGCGAGGAGGCGCTGCCTGCGCTGCTCGCAGCAGGTCCCACGTTGGCGACATTGCGAGGGCCACTTCGGGCGCAGGCAGCGTGCAGTGCAAGGGAGCACAGAGGAGACTGCGTACAAAAGTAAGAACCAACGTGGGACTCACAAAACAAGGACGTTTTAAGAAATCTGGTTAAAAAGAATACAAAAGTGACTCCACCGAGGGGAGGAAGAGCTCCCACCCCTCCCACTTTTGTCCCCTCTTGTTTTCTTGAATGAGAAGAATCACTTTGAAGGATTTTTGTTTGTTTCGTGGTTTGGCTGGTTCTTTTCCTTAGTCTCTTCCCAGGCTCCTCTCCTCACCTCCGTTCACTTCAGAAAGCACCGACTTCACAGACCTGGGGCTGCTGAGTCACAGCCTCCCCGCGCAAGTGTGTGTGTGTGTGTGTGTGTGTGTGTGTGTGTGTGTGCGCGCGCGCGTGCGCACAAGGGTGCACGTGTGCAGTGGCTGATTCTTTCTCCCCTACCCGCTTCAGTCCAAGCCTCCAGGTCCCGTCTGCTGGGTGCGGCAAGTCTCATGGGAGTGCCCTGTTGGCCTGGGTTATCTTCATGTCTCAGATCCACGGGTCCCTCTCTGCCCAGAGCTGGACCCCCATTAGCTACAGAGTTTGCCCGTCTCATACTCCACAGGGTTTGGCAGCTTAGAATTGAAAGCCCTCAGGGAGGACTGGATCCTGCCCACCTCATTGTTGGCCAGCTTGAGCCGATGCCGCAGCAAACAGGAGAAGAGGTCAAGGCGGACTTTGCCAGGTGGAGAAAGCTGGTTCACCCGGTCCCTGAGCTCAATGAGCTGCAAGAGTGCAGAGTCCTGGGAACCTTGAGTATATGGGTAGTCCAATTGGAGAATTAAGTCCCGGATAGCATCCGGGTCAAAGGGAAGGCTGTAGCCAAACACCTGCAAGGTGTTGATTTTCATGTAGCCCAAATTCTTGGAGGGATCAGTCATTTCTAGGGGCTCGTAGTAGATTGTCTCATTGGAGCTGTCATCCAGGGACTTGATTCGGCTCCGTAGGTAAACATGGACTGTTTCAAAGAAGGTCTTCCACCTGTTCCCCAAGGTGATAGTCCAGTTTTGGCACTGGGCAGCTGCATCCACGTTAGTCCTTTCCCAGTCAGGGAAGCTGCCCTCGTTCACGGGCATGAACCAGCTCTCAGAGTGGCTGCCCCCAAAGGGGTTGACGTAGATGGCCATGACAGGCTCCAGGGTGCTATTCTTGGTGAGGCAGATCTGCAAGGACAAAGCCAACATCACATGCACCAGCCCGGGCTTGTACTTGTTGCTCTTCAGGGTGAGAAGCATGCGCTTCCTCCAGGAAGGGTCAAACCAGCTGCCCAGACGCATGTCGTTGCTGATAAAGATGGAGTGTACCTCAATGCGGCTGTCCCGCTTCTGCAGCAGGTACTTCAGCTCCAGGTCCTGCAGGTCTGTCTCCAGCCCAAGGAAGTTCTCCAGGGACTCAGCAACCTCTGGCCGGCACAGCCCTTGGGCCAGCACGTAGCCTGGGTTGCAGCTGCCGCAGCGTGTGCTGTTGTCTGGAGCACAGTGGGCACATGCAGGCCCTTCGCCCAAGGCACATGGGATGGGGCCCTGGCAGGAAGATTGGTCATAGGGGCAGGTGCAGCTGTGGCTCTGTTCCAGGAAGGTGCCAGGGAAGGTGCTTTCTCCACAGTAGAGAAGGGACTGAATTCGGTTCCACCAGTAGGACAAGGACCTTGCAGAGGGGAGGTAAAAATGAAGCAAGAGTCAAAGGAAGCCACAGACTGTCATCATCCTTAAGGGATGCAGGACATTGACTAATAGGCAGGGAAGGCAGTGAGGAAGATAAAAGCCCCAAGTTCCCAAACCCTCCTGTGCCACTTTGGACTGACAGCACGAAGCCTGAAGCTCTGTGTCCAAGGGATCAGCACCAGAAATATTTGACATCAGACTTGTGCTTGAAGCAGCGAGGCTCATCTCTTCCAAGTGGCGCCTCATTTCCTTATATCCAAAAGCCTACAGAGGATCTCCAACACCCTTTGTATCAAATCCAAGGTTTTGGCCTTCTAAATAAGATGTCTCTCTAAACATTCCAACTTCGCCTCAATTTTTCTAGCTCAAGGTCTCCACGTCCTTTCTATTCTCCCTGCTTCCACCACTCTTCCTCCGAGAGCAGAGATTTTCTACGGCTGACTTTCTTAAAATTTTAATTTCATCTCTATGTTGCCACCTCCAAGAGGTCTTACCTGAAGTCTCTTTCAAAAGCACCACTCCAGTCACTGTCCACCACATCACTTTGTTTTTATTTAATCCCCAGCAATTATCAGTATCTGAAATTACTGTGTTTATTTATTGTTTACTTATTTATAGACTGCATCTTTATAAATGCCATGACAGCAGGGACACTGTGTTATTGGCCAACAGATTCTCAGAAATGAGGATTGTTTCTAGCGCACGGTAAGCTTTTAACAATTGCGTGTTGAAAGGAAATAAATGAATCCCTCTCAAAACCCCCGTAGGCCCGTCCCCGCCGCTCCTGCTTCCCCAGGCCTCAGTGGGGGCTGCACCTCTTGGTTGCTGTGAAGGCAGCTCCCTGTGCCCAGAATTCTGTCCCCCTTGTGTGGACCAGGCCATTTCCATCCCTTCCTGTACAGTCTGGCCAGGATGTCTTCTCCAAGGAAGCCATTCTCTCAGGTCTTTGCCTCTAGGAGACTATTGCTTTGATTTATGACCCACCACCATCAATTTAAGTGGCTGCCACACAGTTATCATGTTCCAGTTTTTATGTTTCTGTATGTTTGTTAAATCTTTCCAATTCACTAATACCTCCTATAGCTTAACAGTAGAGCATGCGATACAGACTTAATAAAAACTTATTGAATAAATAAATACAGAAGCAAATGAACAAGTGGATGCCTATGACAATACAGTCCCACCCTGACCCGAAGGGGATGGGGTCTCAGCTTTCACCTCCTGTGATTCAGCGCAGTCACTTGTTTGATACAATCTAATGGGTGTATTTCTCGTCGTATGCAATTGGTGTATGAGCTTTAACACCATCCCTTTCTTTTCTAAAAGACTTATTAAAATGGAAATGAGTAAATGAGAATTAGAGTATTAGAACTGCATTTGAATCTACTATAATTTGGAAAAAAGTAAATTAGCCTCTCTTTCTGTTTGTTTCATCTTTAGATTCAACTCACAATTGGGAATGACGCTTGTCAGTGGGGCAACATAACGGGCAGGCTACATGCTGGTCACCACTCCCAGATCCCAAACCCTGGACGGAGGGTCCTCCCTGGCCTCAGCAGCTGCCGGGTGGAGCTGAGCTCTGGCTCTCGTGTCCGGGGTGCTCACCTCTCCTTGGGCAGGTGGAAGCGAGGCTGCCGGTGGCAGCGCTTGCACAGGTTGAAGAGCCGGCGGACGACCCGATGGGTCTTCCTGAACAGCACTTGCAAGCTGGCACCCAGCTGCTGGTAGCGGTGCTGAAGGCTGCTGTCCACGGCCCAGAACTGGGAGATAGCCGTGGAGTTCAGGAACCGGTCCTCAGGCAGCCTCTTCAGCAGAGCCTGGAATTCTTCTGTGGACGAGAACAGAGGGACTGAGCTCAGGGGCAGCTGGCAGAGCCCCGAGAGAGGCAGGGGGGCCCTCCCAGGCCCAGGCCCTTCCAAGTTACGGCATGAGGAAGTAGCCTTTGCATCCACTCTCCCGAGTTCTTTTTTCAATTAACAGCTTTACTGAAAAATAATTAACAGATCATAAAATATGGCTTCAGGATTTTTTTTTCTTGTTTCTATCCCTATTGTTCTGAATTTCAAAAACGTTCTCTGCCACCATCAGAGGGGCCTTTGCTAATGATCTTGCATGCACCTCTTTCCCCTGTTATACCTCCTTCTAAGTCGCCCATGGCACCGTCTCAAGGCCGTCTGCTTCAGTAATACCACACGCCCACTCGTGACGGCAAGTGTGCTCCCAGACTGGCAGATGTGGGCACACAGAGGGTAGAGTGCCCAGCTCAGAGGTCCTCTCAGAAACCTTTCCGTCCCTGAGACCAGCCTCTTCCCTCCACATCCTTCTCTCTGACTCTCTGTGATACTCCCCCCTCTTTTCAGCTTCAACTCTTGACCAGATACCCATTCTTCCCTGTAGCTAATCTAGAAACAACAGGCTTCCTGGTTCTGAGCTCCTGCTGTGTCTAATTTCTCCTCGGAGCTTCCCGGGCACGCCACGTTTTCTGAACTCGTGTGCAGGTCTCTGTCATTGCTCTGCTGACTCGAGACCTGCAGCTGCTCTGTGTCCTATGGAGGTCTACACAGCCCTCATTCAGTCACTGGCAGTAGCCAATGGTGCTAATGGCCTGAAATCGTGTTACGAAACATACCCCAAAACCACAGTCCAGAGCATGGGGTTGGGGAGCTGGAATGTGGAACTCTCCATAGCTACCAAATATCTTGTCTAGTACTTGCGATGGCAACCCCTGGGGCCTCCGCCCATTTTGATTGCTCATGTGCCTGGTTCCTCATCCTCTCAGAAGACCGGACAATCATGCCTCGTAATGGCACTAGCAACTAGCATGAGCGCAGCTAAACATTTAAGCATGCAAAACAGTACACAGAACAAAAAGATAAACTCCCATGTGCATGCCACCTAATTTTTGCCATTTTGCCATATTGGCTTCAGATTTTTTTTCTTATTTAAGAAATAAGGCAAACTAAATATACTGCACTCAAAGGCCCTAAACTTCCCTTCCCTATCTGTCCGGATGCAGCCACTCTCTTGGATGTTTTCTTTATATTAGCACATCTTATCATGTTTTTTGCAAGTGTATTTATCCATAAAAAATATTATGTTTTGGCTAGCATGTTTGTAAATATTATATAAATAGTATTAAATATGTGTTATATTTAATAAATTATTATAGTATTATTTATAAACATATAAATAGGTATATAACACATAACTTTTCTCATCTTGCTTTGTTTTATCCAAAATCATGTTTTTGAGATATATCCCTGTAACTATCATTCATTTAGTGCTGAAACGTGTAAACATACCATGCAGAGTTCTTTATACATTAACTCCATCTACATCATCCCACGTGAGCCTTCCATCCACCCATCACTATCACTTTCTCTCTTTTGTAGAAGAAGAAACTGAGGCATTGAGAAGCTGCCTGGCCAATCCAAGGTCATCGAGCTGGTCAGTAATAAAGCAAGGACGCAAAAGCAGTTCTTCAGAATCTAGGTGTCCAGGTAACACGGATATTAGTTATCATAGCAACAAGCAACAACTAGCCTGTAGTGGTTGCAATCCAGAGTTATTTCACACACTTTACTTATTCAACAAATATTTATTGTTCCCCATATGTGCAAGCATTGCACTTGGCACTGTGGAATGGTAGCAAACAAGACGGCCCAGGTCTATGCCCTCAATTATGTTTATCTTAGCTTATTAAGTCCTTGGAACATACCTCTTAGGTAGGCAGTATGTCCATGTACATATATAAAAACCCCAAAGCTCGTGAGACTGAGGGTGGTGATATAACCTGCTTGAGGTCACAGAGACAGTAAGTGGCCAAGTCAGGTTCCCGGTGGAGTTCCCCAGCACGTCCTTGCTTCTCTGCACCTCGCAGCCCCGCTCACTGACAGGAGGGAATTCTGGCCAGCTGGCTGCTCACCTGACTCCTCGAACTGCCGGTTGTGAGTGGCCCAGGAGTCCTGGATCTGCAGCAGGCTGTCCTCCATGGCCTGGACATCGGCGTCGGGGCAGTTGCACTCCGGGAAGGTGGGGCTGCACTTGCACCAGCAGTCATTCTCCTTGCAGACGAGCTCCCCCTCAGAGCTGCACGTGATGTAGCTGAGTGCTGCGGCCACAAAGCGCTCGCGCAGGTACTCGGGCAGCAGCACCTGCAGGCCTGGGGAAGGGAGGTGTCAAGGAATCACTGAGCGGAACCGGTGGAAACTCAGTTTCCCACACCCAAGGCTGCAGGGCCCCCAGCTGGGGATCTGCTGACTTGTGCATTCCGGGCCCAAGAAAGGTCACCCCAGAGCCTGATCCTGCGAAGCTGATGGGGAGAGAGGGCTACTGCTGCCCCAGCGACAGATGGGGGAGGATCTGAAAATGCAGAGGAGGAACATCAAAGCCCAAGGCTTAGCCAAACCCCTCACATGAGCCAAATTGAGAGCGTGCATATCATAAGAACAGGCTTATTGGCTACACATCAGCATTTCTAGGATGGAAACGGGATGATGTTTCAGATAAAAGAAGAGCTTACAGCTCTCATGGGGGAGAAATTAAAGCTTGATGGGCTTTTTTGCTCTGCCTCCTATAGCCATCCTGTTTCTAATTTAACTGAGATTAGCAGTAAGCATCCTAGGACTTCACTGAATGCTGCACTTCCTTGGCCTCCCACACGAGCCCGATGACCAAAGAGGCTGTCCTGGCTAGGAGGCAGGAACAGGTATTGTGGACGCACAGTGGCCAGGCACCATGCCAAGTACTTTTTATATATGATTGTAAATAACACTCCTGCGCATACTGGGCTTCTTATTGGTAAGGAAATCCAAGTCACAGCATTCATAGAGTCTGGTTGGTGTCAGATCCTGTCCTTGTCCCATGAAGTCATACTGAGTAACTGGGACTGGCTGCCCCATCATATTATTTAACTCTCAGGGAGATTTGAAGGTAGGATGGTGGTCACTGCCCCAAGATCAGTCATGCCTGGATAGATGTGAATGGCTTTAGGCTCTCTTTTCCAACTAGCTTCTAATCTTGGATATAATGCACTAAATTGCTCCAAGCTTCAGTTTTCTTACCCATCTGTGGTGAATATCAGGTTTGCCTGTAGCAGAAACGTACTCCTATTTGGTTTCACAGTAAGGCAGCTGTTGGAAGTTTACCGAGGGCTGAGCAAAGGACAGGCGTGCTGGTGGACACAACCTGGGCCGTGCTGGTCAGCCCTGCAGGAGCCGGCCAGTAGGTACACAGTGGGACCTCGTGCCACGAGAGTGACGAATATGAGGACTTCTAGATATGATGAGCTCCTCTTTCCTCAGTTGTCTGCCAGCTCTTTATTTTTACACCCTTGACATTGTCCTTGGCAGAAAATCAGAGAGCCCAGAGCATATATCCTAGTCTTGTCGGACCTCAAAATATAACTTAAAATTGCCAGGAGCAGTGTGTGTTTGTTGATCTTGCTTGAGGTCTCCAATTCTGAACTGCTCCTAAATTTCCCTTTCTTGGCACTGTGCCCACTGTGGCACTCAAGCAGCCCTCGCCACACTTGTCACATGCTCGCTTTCAACACTCACCAAGACCTTTCCTTCCCTCCCCCACCAACTCCTCTTCCTAACGGGAAAATTTCCCATTGCTATAAAGCAACTGTCCGAGAAACGTCTGCATGAGTGACGAGCTATAAAATTAAATAGCATAAACCATTCCAAATGAACAACCAGACATTCTGAACTTCACTCATCTCTAATTTCCAGACACAAACCTAGCCCAAAAGGAACGTAGGAGAAGAGGGGCACTAATTGCCTTAGGTAACTCTAAATAAAGGAGTTATTTACTCCTCTTTATATGTATTTTTTGATTTCTAAAGTATTGCTGGGTTACATCTGAGTCAGGTTGCCTGGAATTTGTAATTGTAGATCCTGGATGAGGGCTATTGATTTTGTAATGCTGAGACAATAATATCTTAAGCAGAGTCCAATTCAGTTAGGCCTTAAGACAAGCAAACTTTTCCCACTGGATCAGCATGCGCAGTCCTGCCCTGGGGTGCTCAGGGACAGGGAGCCATAGACGCACCCTGCCCTTAGTTCCCGACCTCCAGACCCGACTCGGTTCCCTTTCCTTCTGCTTTCCCAGTTTTGCTTGTTCTGTTTCCAATCAAAAGGCTCCAATTCTTCTCAAACTCACTCCTGGCTTTAGCTCTCCCATGGAAGACCACAGACTGATAACAGAAAGCAGGGCCACTCTCAGGTGGTGGTTACAGCAGTCAGTGGCCCACAGTCTGCACAGCTCTTAATTGAGCCAGAGATGGTTGTCCTGTAACCACTCTGCAAAAGCCAGATGTTCCTCCATGAGTCCTTAGGATAAAGTAGAGGAGGGGTTTTGGGACAACAACGGAGTTCGCTGAACTATGCCTAAGCTTATAAGGATGGATATGCTGTTTCTTATAGGATAGTGACAGAGATCTCGAGAAGGGCTATGAAGTGGAGGATTCAGATATCCAGAGACATGAGCAATGGGCCTTGGGAGTAGGGCAAACCAGATCAGGGGCTGCATCGAAAGAATGATGGGGCTTGCTCAGCACAGATCCCAGGACTTGTGGTAGTTCTTGTCTTAAGATGGGCCACCCCAGTGGGGCAGGCAGGACTTTTTCCTGCTCTTTGGTGAACTGGGTTTCACCAGGTGTGAAAGGTATGAAAGCCAGCATGATGCTGCTTACCTAGTAACTGCACTTTGTTCTCTGGACTCTGCACCAAGACAGAGCTGACTGAGTCCAGATTGTCATAGTTGCTGCAGCCCAGCGGACCAGTCCTGGTCTCTGTGACCTAGAGAAGGAAAGAGAAGGGTGTGGACTTAGATAACAAGCAGAGGATTGGTCCTCGCACTTCCCTTCTCAGTTGTCCAATCTCAGGCTCCATATCCTGTTTACGACCAGGCCAAAAATGACATGTGCCTTTTTCTACCCCAAGAACATAAAGTCACTTTGCTTCCTTGTCGTGAGACAGTTAGTATCTGTTACATGGCGCTCCAGCAGCAGGTGTACATAAGTGGGAGCCCTTCAGAGAGAGCTGGAGGGAATTTATGTCTCAGAAGAGAATATCCATGTGAGCAGAGAAACCTGGGAAAGGAGTGAGGCCTTTAAGCCAGAATCGCCCTTTCTCCTCCCCAGAGGCGGGCGGCCATCTGTGGTCCCCAAGCCTGCTCGAGAGCCCAGCTGCATCCACTCCTTGTGGTGCTCACGTCTTAGGGACCCTGGAGATGAAACGCACTGGAGAAATATGAGTTATGAGTATTAGTATGAACCACTTAGGTCCCACCTCGGCACTGAGACGTCCTCAGAGAAAATCAGCCGTGGGCTTACTGCATATTTTAATAAGTATATTAAATATACATAAACTCTTATAGCCATGTAATATTCCAAAACACCACAGAGTCATTTTAAAATATTATAAAGTTGGCCCATCAGTTTTCCCTGATGTTTAAAGTATAAGATGAAAAATGTGGAGCATTAAATGCTCTGAAATAATTATGTAATAAGAATGATGGGGACCGAAGGCCCTTCCTTCTCAGGATCTCTGCAGGCTTTGCCAACAATCAATCAACCAATCAACAAGTATTTATTGAGCAGCCACTGTTCAATTCCATACAATTCATCAAACATTCACAGAGCTCCTTTCCCGGAGTTCCTCGGGGAAATCCACCCTGATACCTCTGACCTCCTCTTCTGGCTGCAGGCCCCTCTGCTTTGCAGCAGGCACAGGAGTTGTAGTTTTACATCCTTTTCTGCAAGTATGTGATGCATGTCTGGGTCTCACATACCATAGGCTCCAGAGAGGGAAGCTCTTATTTATCTTGCACACCGTGTTGTTGACGGCTGTTAGCACAGTGTCTGGCACATAGCAGGGACCCAATAAGGAAGAGAAGGTATGAGTAATATGTTCCAGGCTTTGCTGGGTTGGGAGGCATGCCCAAAGATGAACAAGTTGTGCGCTGTGTTCTCCAAGAAGAGGTCACAACCTCTGGGGAAGGCAGGCACGTACACATCTGAGCGACAGACATCCAAGTCACAGCAGAAGCATGTGTCACAGTGAGCTCTGACGAAGCAAAGTTCTAAGCAAAGAGCAGCAAAGGGGGAAGCAGCAGAGGAAGCACTGTCTGAGCCAGTCCCTTGGGAGACGCAGGGCGTGGGCAGGCGGGAGGGACAGAAAGGTACTGTGAGGAAAAGAGTGGCAGCATGGTCTGCAGCACAAGGGGTGGGAAGTGCTCGGTGCCTGTGTCCAGCACCCTGCTCGTGACCACGGGAATGCTAAAGTGTAAGTGACAGCTTCAAAGGGATTTTAGTAGACCTGGGCTTAAAACGCACACGTAGAACAGCGAAATCGAGTGAGAGGGGGTGCGATGTGGGCCAAATGCACAGCCAAGAGAGAGACGGGAGAGATCCTCCCATCTTGAACCGGTCTGAGAAGGCCTAGTGGGCGAGGCGAGTCATGAGTGGGTCTGGGAAGACGCACAGGGGCTGGAGGAGAGGGGGAGGGCTGGAGAAAGAACGGTAACGCGAAGACCAAGGATAGGAGCGGCCGCCCAAAGCGGGAGCAGGAGTGACTTCTCTCCAGACTTCCAGCTCTCCCCCAAGGTCACCCGTGACGTCACAGGAACTCTCTGGGACAAATCTCTTTACCGTCACTCTCCAAAGGAGGAAACCAAGCTCCGCGAGTTTCAGTGCCCAAGGCCGCGGAGCTGTGGCGGCGGGAACCGGGCTCTAACCTCAGGGTCCTCGGCTCCTGCTCAGTACCTCTCTGTCTCCTCAGCAGGCCCGTCTCGCCCTACCGCCCTCTACTTCCCTCGCTCCGCAACGCAAGTGCTCTAAACGGCCCGTCCGCCCAGCGCATTTTAGGGACTTGTCCTCTCCCGGAGTGTTACCATTGGGCAAAGCAAATCGTATTGGTTTGAGATCAATTTTGTTATCCCTATAACACAGGCTAGGAAACCAAAGCCCACACAAGTTAAACGGGCTATTCAAGGTCACACAGTCAGCTGCAGGGCTAGGATTCAGTTGACTCATTCATTCATTCTTTTTTCTCTCATTTATTCATTCAACAGATATTTAAGGAGCATTCAGAACTCCCAGATGCCTAAGACATAGTCGTCGCCAGTAAGGAGCCCGCAGACAAGAGGAAATATGTTCGTGTGGCCCCAGTGTTCCGCCGGCGACATGCGTGCCCGCCTCCCTCCACGCATGGACAGGCGTGCTGAGTAGCGTGTCTTCGCTGAGTGGATGGGGACTGGCGGCCGCCAGGCAGGACTGGGGAGCAGAGCCTGCCTCATTTCAAGGCCAAGTCTTCTCTTTCTGCGTGCTGAGAACGTCCCCATAAGAAGAGCCATGGCTGAGAGCTGGCCCAGCCGTTGTGGGAAGCTTGCTCCTCTTGCCTGAAGTGGGCTGAGGGCAGCGGTGGGAAGTGGGCATAGTGTTGGGAGACTTTCTGGTCCTGCCGCAGGTACACTGGTCATGGCATTGATACTGAGTGCTTCACTGCCTTCTCTATGCACTCCCCCCTGACGTGGCCACTCACTAGCCAGGCCCGGGCAGGCAGAGAGCTAACAAGCCTCACGCAGGAACAGGATGTGACCAAAGAGGAGGACAGGTGGGAGGACAGCCACAGGACGAGCTTTCCTTCCCTCCCCCCAGCACCACCCCTATTCTCACCTACCGCCAACCCACCTGCTTCCCCACCACCCCCACCTTGTTCGTCATTCGGGGCTGTCTTTGGTGCTATTTTCTGACTTTACTCTGCTGTTTCCGAAGGCTGGTTCCACAAGAGGACAATCAATTAGGTAAGTTGCTGAAAGGGGGTGAGTAGCGTCACTTTGTTAATTGTGGCAAAAGAATGGGAGTGAAGACAGACAAAGGCCGTGACCCCACACGCATCTCCTATCAGAGGGAGGGACCCAGAGCCAGGTGTCCCCGAGTGAGGAAGGCCCACTCGGGTTTCACCAAGTCGCGATGTCACAGCTCTTTCCATTGACATTCTGCTCTGAGACCGTCTCTCACCTTGCTAGAGAGGAAAGGAGGGGAAAGAATAGAAGGAGCCGAACAGGGTCCCCCTGCAGACATGGCCCGAGTGCTGACTTGAGCAAGCAGGGTGGCCTGACACGCCCCCTCCCTTTGCCCCAAAGTGATGAAAGCCCCAGAGTCTCTGGAGGTTCCGAGAGAGTCCTGCGCCTTTTTCTGTAGCGAGGCAGACAGCTGCGGCAGGTTATAAAGAGAGCTTGCGGAGGAAATGGAAAGTGCGGTTCACTCCAGCGCACACCTTCAAAGAGTGCCTCAGATAAGCCTTCAGAAAGGGACAATAATTGTGTGCTAATTGGTCTGTTGACAGAGCCCATCCTGCCTTCGGAAAGCCCTGATGGATCTCAGGTTCATTAGCACATCCAACTTTCCATAAATACCAGATCGTGCAAACCCTCATTCCAGCCAGCCGCTCCCCCTCCTCCCTCCACGGCTGTCCTACCCGAGGGGGCACCCGCACGCGGAGGGCAGACCAGAACGGGCTTCTGGTTGTGAGCGAGGGCGGCGGGAGCGCGGAGCTGACGGTGTGTGCTTTGCAGAGCTGCAGACTGAATCCCTGGCCGCGCAGTGAGGGAGCGCACCCGGCCGAAGGATGCTGTGCGAGGACGCTCTCCTGTGCGCCATGGGGTCCACCTGGACTTGTGAGCGAGCTCCCTCAGTCGGCGCGCGAGCATGTCCAGCCCTCGCCACCACGCCCTTCCTCAGCCGTGGACCGCATGGAGGGTGAGCTGTAGCAAGGACAGACCCCTTCCTGCTCGTGGCCCCGATCCCCCGGAGAACCTCGGACAGGACGACTACGCACACAGCCCTTCACGGTCTGCAAAGGGCTTTCCTGTGGGCCGCACCATTTGGTGGCCCAGCCCGACAGCAGAGTCAGGGGTGACACTCCCAGCGTGCGCCAGCAGGTGGAATGGGGGAGCGCTGACTCGGCAGAGGAGATGCTGGCCTTAGTGCCAGGCAGGGCTCCGAGGCCTCCCGAGGAGCGTTCACCCTTTGGTTGCAATCAAAGGAAAGTCTGGGGGGCTCTGGGAGGAGCAGAGGTGGCTGGGGTCACACAGCGGTCGGAGTGAAGACTATTTACCAGCTGCATGGAAGTGTTTCGGCATTTTAAAGATTGGTGTCTCCATATCAGCTGAATGTAAGCCCTGTGTACAGGTGAGTCAACTAGTTGGTAACTCATGTCATGGCAGAGAGAAATGAAGTTCAATGACTTCTCAAGGTCAAAGAAATAGCAAACAGCAAGGCTAAAACCCAATCCCAAGTCTTCTTCCTTGAGTAAGTTTGTTTCCCACTAACCCATGTGGTCTGCCATCACCTCTCAAGCATTTTATTAAGTGTCTCACCACCTGCCAGACGCTCTAAAGGGACCTGGAGCTGGGTGTATGCTGCAGAGTCCCTACTGCTTTAAAATGTGGCAAATCCTATAATAGAGGTGTGTGCTGATCAGGGCAGACCTTGCAACAGAGGGGGATGTTCCTCTGGGCCTTGGAGGAAGGCCATCAGATAAACCAGAGGGGGATATCTCCATGTTAGTGCAAGGAAGTTGCTAAGAAGGAGTTATAGGTAAGCATGCAGCTTCTTACAGAAACAAGAAACAAGCAGGCAAGCTGGAGGATTGTTCCTCACTAAGGTAGAGCAGGTGAGCAGAACCCCCAGCCCACCCACCGCCATCAAGAGTAACGACTGTGCTCCTACCTAAGAGGGCACCGGCAACACCTGCAGCACTAAGCTTACACGTACTGTACGCACTTGCACGTGCTTCCACACGCACTGAGCAGAAGCATCTAATCCAGGCGTCCTCAAACTACGGCCCGTGGGCCACATGCGGGTGTTTTTGCCCGTTTGTTTTTTACTTCAAAATACAATATGTGCAGTATGCACAGGAGTTTGTTCATAGTTTTTTTAAAACTATAGTCTGGCCCTCCAACGATCTAAGGGACAGTAAACTGGCCCCGTTTAAAAAGTTTGAGGACCCCTGATCTAATCAGTGTGGAAAATGCCATGTCCAGTGACTCATTCATTCATTCACTCAACAACCGTTCACTCATTACCTATAATGCAGCAAGCTCTGTCCTCTTACTGGGAATCGCACGTGAACAAGACTCGGCCTCTTCCACAAGGACCCTACAGTCTCATGTGCAGATCGTCACGGTGGCTGGCAATGATAATTCAAACAAGCCCTACAGAAAGGGAAGATGCTTGAAACACTAAAGAGAGGGCATTTAACTGCCCCGACAGTTAGGAAAGGCTTCACAAAATAGTCACCTGTTTGAGCTGAACAAAGAAGGGTGAGGAATAGCCAATTAGGTGAACAGACAAGCATCGTAAATCAATCAAACAGCAAGTACCAGGAGGCTGAGATATGAGGACACGGCATATCTGGGTAGAGCCTGATATTTAGGTATGACTGGATTACACAGTAGGAATGGAGGGTGAAAGGTGGACAGGACCATGGGGATGGAGATAAGCAGCAAAGAACTGTTTAGAGATGAAACTAGAAAGACAGCAGAGACAGACCTTCAACAGTAGTATAGTTTTGTTAAGAAGAGGCCTTAGTCCTTTTCCAGCTCCGGTGGTGTCTGGTTCATCTATCTACACATTTCCTTATTAAACCTCATGGAAAACTTCAAGACATACGTTGTTCTAAGTGTTCAACAGTTTTACGATGAGCAAACTGAGGTTCTTAGAAGTTTGGCAACTTGCTCAAAACCCCACCATGAGCAGAGGCAGAGGTCAGTCTCGTGGGTTGCAGCCTGTGTTCTTTCCATTACATCACGCTGCCACCCGGGCCGGGGACAGTCTGTCCCATGTATAGTCTGGAGCCATTGAAGGATTTTAAGCAGGGAATGACATGATATGATGATTTGAGCTCGTGATAGTGGCACAGAGGGTAAATCATGGGAAAGAGATGAGAATGGCTACAGAAGGGTAACACAAGAAAATCAGGTATCAGTTGATGAAGTCCTGGACTAAGGGAGTGGCAGGGTCATGAGGAGACGGTGAAGGCCAAGTTGAAGACACATGCAAGAGATTGATTATAGTGATGAATCAAGGAATTTAAGTTAGGCAAACGGGCAAATGAGGCTATTAAAGGGTGACAGAAGTGTAAAGTTAGTCAGGCCGGGGACAGGAAGGAACATTATTACTGAGATCTTTAAGTTGTTACTCCAATGCCTACCTTTCATTTCCTGATAAGACTACTTTTTCTCCAACTTTGACACAGCCCGCTATAGTACTGAATGGGGGACAGGGCCTTCCACAGAGTTCTATCTTCATGACAAAACCTACTCCATGCTACTGATAGTGTTTTTTCATCATTTTAAGCTGCCTAAGATACGAGACTCCCAAATGAACCCTACGTCCCTGTTAATGGAACGTCATGCTCATCTCAGACTCTCACTCAGACCCTGTACATCCCCTAATCTCCTAATCTGATCTTTTCTCTTCAGTTAACTTCCACTGTGCTGTCTGGATATCATAATCAGTTCTCAGCAAAACCCCTATAATCTCAACCTCTTCTCAAGAGACTACTTTGCTTTTTAGTTCTAACCACAACCCCACTGGCCCTGAGGACATGGTTCCCTGTAGTTGTCTCTAGCAATGGCTGTTTTCCCACCACTCATGCTCCTGGGTGTGGAAACGAGGTGGGTTCTCCACTGTGAAATCTTGGGCACTGTTCCTCCTTCCTCTCTTACTATCTTTGGTTCCTTTGAAGCCAGAAGCCTGTCACCCATTACCCCTCCTCATTGCAATTTATTTTTCTCGTTACTTCCTCTCACTCATTGCCACTAAGAGATCACAGAGGGAATGCAGTTACCAGTAAAACTAGGTTGCAGGGCACAGCATTTCTTTATGGTCTCAATAGGAAGCATTATCCACTCATACTTGCCCTAGTCTCTTCCCTTTAACAAATCATCAAACCTACTTAGACTTCCAATCTTTGGACCTGACCAACTTTTCACTTTCTATCACCCCTCAGGGGCGTCTTTTCACTCCTTGCCCAGTTTAGATTCCCTGGTCGGTCACTGCAATCACTCTTTCGTGTATATGCTCAACTCTCTTGCCTCTTTCTTCTTTCATCTTGTGTACACACACACACACACACACACACACACACACACACACACACATCTTGGTTAAATCCAACTCTCCATCTGTTCCATGCCTGCCTGTATGCGAACTGCTAAATGTAGCTGATAAAACTTACAACTGTGCTGACTTGTCTCATGTTATAATTATGACCCTGAGTTGCAGGCAGGCCGTCGGTGCTACCCAGAGATCTACTACATTCATCTAGTCCACAGACACTCTGGGAAGCTTCATACACGAATTCCCTGCATTCTTTTCTCAGCAATTCCCTCATCTTCCTTTTAGCCAAGGACTTTGCCTCTTGTTTCGCCTAGAAAATGGAATGAATGGGGAGAGAACAACTGCATCTTCTCACTCCCGTGTCAAATACGCTCCTGCGTTTGTCGCGTGCTCTCTGCATTGCCTCCTGTCACAAGCGATGACGTGCTCAGGCTGCTGCGTGAGCCCAGTGCCTCCACTCCTGCTGGGATACCACCCCCTCCCACCCACCCGAGGACTTCGCTCCAGCAACTATCTCCTGTCTCTCCTGCATCATCACTCGCTCCCTCTCTACTAAATTATTTTAACCAACGGGTCAATATGCTGGAATATCTTCCATCTTAAAAACAGAAACACAATCTCCCTTGACCCCACATCACTCTCCAGTTAGCAGCCATTTTCTGTTTGCCGTTGTGGAAAAAGCATTGTTTCTATTCATATCTGATTCCTCAATTTGCTTCCTCTCCTGAATCCTCTCCACTCGCCTTTTGTACCCCCCCTGCCATGGAACCCCTCTTCTCCATGTTACCAGCTGCCCTACCTTGCACAATGGAAGGGCCACTCTCAATCTTCCCTTTCGTGACCTCTTAACAGCTTTCAACACAGTTGCTAGTCCTTCTCTTTTGAAACACTTTCTTCACGTGGCTTTGTGATCCCACTTTGGTTCTCTTCATACCTTTCTCTTCTGTCTCGGCCTTCTTGGTTGTAATCTCGTCCTGTTCCCCACTTCTGAATACTGGGGTGCTTCACCGCTCACTGGGGCCACTTTACCTTGATTGATCTCATCTTATCATTTCCTATAGTTTAAACACCAACTACACATGTGTATGTATCTGTTTGCCAAATTTCTATCTTCAGTCACGACCTTTCTCTTGAAATCCTGGTGTTTATATCCAATTGACTGCTAGACATGTCCACTTGGATTTCTAATGGGAATGTTAAATTCAATATGTCTAAAATCAAACTCTTGATTTATTTCTTTCAGATCTGTACCTCCTTCCTGTATTATCCTTCTCAGTAAACGGAATCACTGTTCATTTGGTTGCTCTGGCCAAAAAAATCTCACAGTAAATCTTGACTTCTTTCTTCCAATCCATTACCTAATTTTATAGGCTCTGCCATCAAAATATATTCTGAATCTGCCAACTTCTCACCACCTCTGTGTCATCAGCCTTGTCCAAGCCACTATTGTGTCTCGCCTTGACCACTGCAATCGCCACTGCACTGATCTCCAGGATGCTCTTTCTTCTCCACTCCGAATCAGGAGGTCCTCATGCTCTGGCCCCTGCAGCCTCTGTAGCCTCATCTCTCACTTCACTCCTCTCGTGACTCCATGCCAGCGACATGCTTCCCTTGATGTTACTGGATCACACCCCACACTCCTCCCCTTTAGGGCACTTGCACTTGCTCTTATTCCCACTCAAGATGCCCATGTGGCTCACTCCCTATTTCATTCATGTCTCTGCTTAAGTGTCATTCCTTCAGACAGGTCTTCCCTAAAGTCCATGTCTCCATCACTTCATATTCCCTTACTTGGATTCATTTTTCCATACTATTGATCACCACTTGACATTATACGGGCATACCTTGGAGCTACTGTGGGCTCAGTCCCACATCACTGTAAGTAATAAAGAGAATATCACAATAAAGTGAGTTACACAAATTTTTTTGCTTCCTAGTGCATATAAAAGTCATGTTTATACGATACTGTCATCTTTTAAGTGTGCAACAGCATTATGTCTAAAAAATTGCACATACCTTAATTAAAAGAATATGTTATTGCTAGAAAATGCTAATAATCATCTGAGTCTTCAGCAAGTCATCACCATTATGCTGGTGGAGGGTCTTGTCTCAAAGCTGATGGCTACTACTGATCAGAGCGGTGGTGGCTGAAGGTTGGGATGGCTGTGGCAATTTATTAAAGTAAGACAACAATAAAGTTTGCTGCATCAATTGACTCTTCCTTTCACAAAAGATCTCTCCATAGCATGCATGCTGTTTGACAGCATTTTACTCACAGTAGAACTTTTTTCAAAACTGAGTCAGTCCTCTCAAACCCTGCCGCTGCTTTAGCAACTAAGTTTAGGTAATATTCTAAATCCTTTGTTGTCATTTCGACAATGCTCACAGCATCTTCCCTGGGAGTAGATTCCATCTCAAGAAACCACTTTCTTTGTTCATTCATAAGCAGCAGCTCCTCATCCACTCAAGTTTAAGCATAAGGCTGCAGCAGTTCAGGCGCATCTTCAGGCTCCACTTGCAATTCCACTTCTCTTGCTGCTTCCACCACATCTGCAGTGACCTCCTCCACTGAAGTCTTGAACCCCTCAAAGTCATCCATGAGGATTGGAATCAACCTCTTCCAAACTCCTGTTAATGTTCATATTTGATCTCCTCCCATGAATCACAAATGTTCTTAATGGCATCTAGAATGGTGAATCCTTTCTAGAAGGTTTCCAATTTACTTTGCCCAGATCCATTAGAGAAATCACTATCTATGGCAGCTATGGTTATGCAAAATCTATTTCTTAAATAATATTTCAAAGTCAAAATTACTCCTTGATCTATGGGCTACAGAGTGGATGTTGTATCAGCAGACATGAAGACAACATTCATTTCATTGTACATCTTCACTAGAGCTCTTGGGTGACTAGGAGCACTGTCAAAGAGCATTAGTATTTTGAAAGGAGTCTTTTCTTCTGAGCAGTAGTTCTCAACAGCGGGCTTAAAATATTTAGTAAACCATGTTGTAAATAGATGTGCTGTCATCCTGGCTTTGTTGTTCCATTTATAAAGCACAGGCAGAGTAGATTTAGCATAATTCTTCAGGTCCCTAGGATTTTCAGAATGATAAATGAGCATTGCCTTCAACTTAAAGTCACCAGCTGCATTAACCTCTAACAAGAGAGTCAGCCTGTCCTTTGAAGCTTTGAAGGCAGGCATTGACTTCTCTCTCACTATAGAAGTCTTAGTTGGCATGTTCTTCCAATAGAAGGCTATTGTGTCTACCTTGAAAACCTGTTGTTTAGTCTAGCCACCTTCATCAATGATCTTAGCTGGATCTGGATAACTTGCTGCAGATTCCACATCAGCCCTTGCAGTTTCACCTTGCGATTTTATGTTATGGAGATGACTTCTTTCCTTAAACTTCATGAACCAACCAACTTCGGCTAGCATCAAAGTTTTATTTTTTTTTTTTTCTGTAGCTTTCTCACCTCTCTCAGCCTTCACAGAATTGAATAGAGTTAGGGCTTTGTTCTGAATTAGGCTTTGGCTTAAGGGAATGCTGTGGCTGGTTTGATCTTCTAACCAGACCACTGAAATTTCCTCCACATCAGCAATAAGGCTGTTTTGCTTTCTTCTCGTTCATGTGTTCACTGGAGGAGCACTTTTAATTCATTTCGAGAGTTTTTCCTTTGCATTCACACTTAGCTGTTTGGCACAAGAGGCCTCGCTTTTGGCCTGCGTTGGCTTTTGGCACGCCTTTCTCACTAAACTTAATCATCTCTAGGTTTTCATTTAAAATGAGTGATGTGCAACTCTTCCTGTCACTTGCACACTTAAAGGCCATTGTAGGGTTATTAATGGGCCTAATTTCAATATTTTTGTGTCTCAGGGATAGGGAGGCCCGAAGACAGGAAGAGAGATGGGGGCATGGCTGATCAGTGCAATCAGAACACACACAACATTTGTCAATTAAGTTTGCTCTTTTATATGGGCACGGCTCATGGTGCCCCAAAACAGTTACAATAGTGACATCAAAGATCACTGATCACAGATCACCGTAACAGATATAATAACAATGAAAAAGTTTGAAAGATTATGAGAGTTACCAAAATGTGAGGCAGAGACACAAAGTGAGCACAGGCTGTTGGTAAATGGTGCAAACAAACTTAGTCAACTCGAGTTTGCCACAAACCTTCAATTTGTAAAAAACGCAATATCTGCAAAGCACAGTGAAGCAAGTACAATAAATGAGGTATTCCTATATATTTATGTAATTATGTCTCTGCTATTAGAATTCAAGCTTCATGAGGGCAAGGACTTTATATGTTTTGTTTGCTCTTATATTCTCAAGACCCAAAACAGTGCCTGACACATAATATAGGTGCTCAATAAATATTTATAGAATGAGTGAATAAATACACAAAATTTCTTTATGAGTTTCAGATGTGAAAAAAACAGAACATAAGAGAAGTTTGGTATCTGTTCACCACCTTAACTTTATACTTAGAACTTTTTAAAAAACTGCATTGGCAGGTACAGTATTTTCACTAGTCTTCCCCAAAACAACATGAACTCTACTAGAAATCTCCTAGATGTAAGTAGAGAAGATGTGATTAAGGTTATACTTATTTAAGTCACAATAACTATTGATCTTTTAAAAACATACATAAGATCATGTCACCCCCTGGTAAAACTCACTAGTGGTTTTTCATTGCACTTTGACTTATATTAAAATTCGTTTTCATGGCCATGTGATCTGGCTTCAGCCTATTTCTGAATTCCATCTTGTACCAATGTCTTTCTTACCTCTTTTCTGTGTTGCAGTGAGGAGCCAGCTGGTTCCTGCCTCAGGGCCTTAGCACTTACCATTGCCTCTACCTGAACATGCTTCTCTCAATTCTACACTCGGTTGGTTTCTTATCAGCCAGATCTTGGCCTCACAGTGTCCCTCCAGCGTGCCTCTCCTCAGCAATCTAAAGAATACAAGTGGCTCCCTCGCGCACCCCAGGAAGGTGTCCCTTAGACTCTGTCTTTTCTTTGTAACGGTATCGGACACTGTTCTGTCACTTTTCACTTGATACGGTCATCCCCACTGAAGAGCAGCGGCTGCAAGCACAGGGACACCGCCCACCACCACGGCAGAGCGTTCGCTGCAGCCTGCCTCGGAGTGGGCCTCGGAGTGGGCCTCGGAGGGGGCCTCGAGTGGGCCTCGGAGTGGGCCTCGAGGGGGCTTGGAGTGGGCCTCGAATGGGCCTCGGAGTGGGTCTCGGAGTGGGCCTCGAGTGGGCCTCGAGTGGGCCTCGGAGTGGGCCTCGAGGGGGCTTGGAGTGGGCCTCGAATGGGCCTCGGAGTGGGCCTCGAGTGGGCCTCGAGTGGGCCTCGGAGTGGGCCTCGCAGTGGGCCTCGGAGTGGGCCTCGAGGCGGCCTCGAGTGGGCCTCGGAGTGGGCCTCGGAGTGGGCCTCGGAGTGGGCCTCGAGGGGGCCTCGGAGTGGGCCTCGAGTGGGCCTCAGAGTGGGTCTCGAGTGGGCCTCGAGTGGGCCTCAAATGGG
>VSMD01031704.1:0-23883 GCA_008750895.1 Mirza zaza | reverse complement strand
GTAGCTAGTATTGGATAGCACAGTTATAGATTATTTTTGCGTAACAGACCATTCTATTAGCTCAGAAAGTTCAGAAGTAACAAGGAGGAAATCCATTGTACCTTTATGCTTGAGACATTTTCCTTTGACCAGAGGGACTTCATGACATAGAATTATATTTCCTTCTCTGTGGGTCCCATAGAGTTTGGTTTTGCAGTGAATAATATTTATGTAATCATGTGTTAAGATTTTAAATTTTTAGAATTAAAATTTAGAATAAAGAGACAAATACAGAAGACTTAATTTAAATATCAGAATAAAACAAAAATGTCTGAAACCGTGACAATATAAAAGTAATATAAGCTGGGTACTGTGGTTTACACCTGCAATCATAGCACTTTGGGAGGCTGAGGCAGGAAGATGAGACCAGCCTGAGCAAGAATGAGACCCCATCTCTACGAAGAAATAGAAAAATTAGCCAGGCATAGTGGTGCATGCCTGTAGTCCCAGCTGCTCGGGAGGCTGAGGCAGCAGGATTGCTTGAGCCCAGAAGGTGAGATAGGGAAGAGAAGTAGAAGCAAGAGTGAGATGATCCCTTCATCTTTCATAACAAAGAGTCATAGATGAAGAATTTGAGGTTTACAATTTAACTTTAGTAAGATATGTCTATTACTAATATGCCCGTTAGAAAGGTAGCTACCAAAGCTAACTTTAACAAAGATTGCAGAAACTATAAGAGGGTTGGAGAGGTGGAAGAAATGCTGTATGACCATGCTTATTTCATAGCAGAGGGTCAGCAGATGCAATCTAAAGATAATATGCCAAAATGCAAATAAAATTATATTACTTAAAAGTTGTAACAGTAAACACCAGAAGAACTAATGAACAGCACATGCTAAAAGTGGGAGAGTATTTTAATAACCATTTCAGATAATTATGGATATTTTTCTTTGATATTATACCAAAAGTCAATGAGTGATAGTTTCTTAAGAGTCAGTTGCAGTGTTGAATCTGAAATGACATCAATGAACTTTTTGTACTCTGTTATATTACAACACATTGGGCTGTCTTTGACTTGGAATGGACTTTTTTACTCAAGCGTGACTTTGTAACATCACGTATTGGTCATTTGGAAAATACTGGTTCACTGAGTTATGCAGTCATCAAAGTGTCGACACATCTCATTATATAATATCATCAAAAGATTCTTGAAGTTTTGGGGAAGCTGTCAGCTCGTAGTGGCTAGATACAAGTTTTCTAAAATTCTAATTTTGTATCGAAAGCTCATTTTATCATTGACAACAGATATCATCAATTGTTTTCCTTGAAGTGACAGGCTCACTTGGTTTATTTTTGAGAAAACGGTTACCAAATACCTAAGTTTGAATAACCATAGTATATTGTCAGTCATTCTTTCACATAAAAATATGGTTTCATGAGAAAAGTGGCTAATCCACCTAACTTGAAACTCAGTCACATGAGTACTTTCCCTGGAGACCACCTTTGTACTTCACTATGTAGTACAAGTTCTTCATGCCTGCTTCCCATTTCATCACACAAAATATTAGAAAGATGTGTGCTGAAAGGTCAAGATTTAATAAAATTAATAAATGTTACTACTTCATCAAGGACGTTCTTAAGTAAAACTGGATTTTATTTCATTATACTGTGAGTACATGGCAGTGAAGAACACAGTGACCATGTACAGGTTGGGACCACTGTCTTCATTTGTGCTAAGGCCCAACAGCCTTTCCCACCATTGCTTTTGTACCATCAGTGCAAATGTGAACACACTTAAAAGTGCAAATACTGTTTTGTTATAATGAAAATAGCTTTGACCTGTAGACAGACTCTTTAAAAGGGCCTCAGGGATCCCCAGAAGTTTGTGGACCACACTTTGACAACCATTGTACAAGTATACAACCCCTGCCCCTACTCACATTTTAAAATTAATATTAAAATGTTGGTTATTTAAAATATTTTAAGGTTTTTTTCTTTTTAACCTGTTGAGTCTCCATTAACATTTGGAATAAATTGAGAATGAGAATTTGTAGAACTGAGTCATACTATTATAATATTCACCCATTGTTGTCTCTTCTGGGTCAGTTTAATTTCTTAAAATGCCATATTTGTTTCTCCTCTGTCCAGAGCCCTGTGACGGGGGGAATTGTGGCGAATGGTGAGAGACAGAGGGAATATCCATTCTAAGTTCCTGACTGCACAAACCTTTTTGTATTGTTAAAGCATAGTTTTCAAAAAGTTAAAAAATGACTCCCATGCAAATATTAATATAAAATGAACATGTGTCATAGATTTTATTCAAGCCATTAATTAATGAGGGAGCCAGTTGGGTTATGACTGGTTCAAATGAGATTTCAAGGAACAGAGATTTATGGAGTCAGAGGAATGCTGAAATCAATTTCCTAATAGAATCAAAACTGTTTAATGTCCCATAAGGCAATGAACCTAAACTTTAGGGCTGTCTTTTCTATGAGAGAAAATCGTTTGCCTTGTCCTTGGATGGGAACTATTTGCGTATTCCCAGACAAAAATATGCATTGTTACCAGTTTTCTACCAGCTAACCTCTCCCCTTGCAGGGTTGTAAAATAACTTAAAACAATAATAAACAGGAAGTCAAACAAAGATATACATCCCTAGAAAAAATCAGACAATCCTCATGGGCTGTGGGCCTGCTAGACAATCCCAGCTTGCCCTGAAAGGACACCCAGCAATCCTTTTTTTTGTATCTAAATTTGGGGTACCTTTTAAAATGGCATTATTTAATATTCAGAAGCAAAAGACTAAGAAGAGAATTAATGAGCAAATCATGGATTCCCACACCAATCAGCAAATTTGATGCTGATCTAGCAGCTTGACAGATACATTCCCAAAAGAGCCTCCCTTGCTCTAGGTGAACAGTAATTATATCCAAATGGAGTTTCCACATTGGGATCACCCATGGGTCCAGGCAGCAGAAGGGAGGTATAATGAGCTACAGTATGTATGACAAGGGACAGCAAGAAGGATAAACACAAATCAAAGTTTTAAGGCATGAAAAAGCAAAGCAGAGGCTGCCCTGCAGGTAGACCTGGCATCATAGGAAAGAGTAAATAATTTTTCAAAAAGTATAAGCAATCGTAACATCAATAAGATTATCAATACTATATAACATCAATAAGATTATCCAGTGTTACCTGTCCTCAGTTGCCTGATTACTGTTTCTTATTTTATATGCATGGGATATGAAATGATGTGATATAAAAGTATAAATGCTTCTCTTATGGAGCACTATGTGTCCTGTGTAAAATTTCTTTATAGGACACTTTATTTTTTGTATATATTATTATATGTTGTCAAAAGACATAATTACAGTGATTTTAGTTATAGATGCAATTGGCTTTTATTCATGATTCATGCATCGGGACAGCTTCCATTTTACAAAATAGAGTGAGAGTTCCCACTGCATAATAGCAGATCAGTGGGTTTTGTCAGGTGGGAATAAGGAAACGGAACAATACGAAAAAAATTGATTAGTTAACAGTAGGCTACTTCAGGTTACTTTTTTTGTGAGGATTAAGGCAGAGGTGACTTCCTAATTACTCTGACTCATAAACTGGAGCCTCCTGTTTTCAGAAAAACTGGTCTGTTTTGGTTTGGGACCTGTCCACATTCTTAAAGTTTCAGACTCCACTTTGGTTTGCTCTAGTTTGTTAGAGCCTAGTGCAGGAGTGCCATCCAAAATGATAACCTTCCCTAATTTTGGTTTAACAATATCTAAGTTGAATTTTGACTATATTGCATATTTATTGTAACATTCCTTAAAGGACACTTGCTTCTTTCTGTTTCTACACTCAGGATTTGTTTGTTCATGCTGCCTCAGTTCTATAGCGCATCAAGCCCAAATAGGAAACTTAACCTCATCACCGTTAGATTAGATCCAAACTTGCATGACTTTTCTGAAGATGCGGGGGGTTGCGGGGAGACCCCATTGCACATGCTCAGTCATCTTGCTGGCTCTACGTCATCTTCTCTTTTCTCCTCAGTTATTTTCCATATCAGTGTGACACTCCTCGTAACCCCCAGTTTACGTGGCCTGGGGGATACAGTGATTCCATTGGGCCCACCTGGATAATCCAGGATAATCTCCCTATCTCAGTATCCCTCACTTAATCCTATCTGCATAGACCCTCCTGCCACATAGATAACAAATTCACAAGTTCCAGGGATTAGGATGGGACATCTTTGGGGACCATTATTCTCCCTACCATAAGCCCCTTTTCTCTATTTCAGAGAGTTGTAGTGAGAATTAAACAAGTAGATATTTATGAAGAGCCTGAAATAGTGCCTGGCATAGAGTAGGTGCTCAGTAAATGCCCACCTGAGCATACCTGTCGAATTACTTAGCCTGTCCATGGTCAAATATTAGGGAAGAATAGATTATTTTATGAGCTTTTATTTTTTAAAAAAAGGTCATATTTTTGTTGTTACTGATTTATATGTTTTGGTCGCCATTAAATGTCTCCATTTAAGTCTCCATTAAAATGTCATGCTCTTAAGAAAAAAATCATAAATAGAAGGCAAAAATGCACCTTTGGTAACACTATTTGAAGATTAAAGTTAGTCCTAATAAAAGGTATTTTTTTCCAGGTTGATCTGTATCTTAGTTCATTGTGTTGCTATAACAGAATACCTGAGACTGGGTAATTTACAAAGTACAGAAATTTATTTTCTCACAATTCTGGAGGTTGGGAAGTCCAACATCAGGATGATGGCATCAAGTGAGGGCCTTCTTGTGAAGTCGTCCCACAGCAGAAGGCGAGAGGGCAGGATTCCCTTTTATAACAAACCCACTCCTAAGATAACGACATTAGTTTATTCATGAGACCAGAGCCCTTGTGACCTAATCACATCTTAAAGGTCCTACCTCTCAACATAGTTGCATTGGGAATTAAGTTTGCAACACATGAACATTGAGGGACTCACATTCAAACCATAGCAATCTCCTTTTATTGGATAGCTATTTTCAACTCGGTTTTAAAACATAGAACATACTGTTGTCAGCATTCTATTTCTGCGCTTTATTTCAAAATGTAAACCTTTGAAATCAACTTTAGAAAGTTAATTGACTTTAAAAAGACTGCACCTAATATAATTTGTAAAATATATTTGACCAAAAATAACTGAGGTGTTAGTACTTTCTATCTAACACCAAGTTGTACCCTTTTATTTTTTAATAAAAGGTAGCCTTAACCCTTAAATTCAGTTCTGCCATACCTGTGTAAATGAGCATTTAGGGAAAGTATTTTAGCAGAGCATTACTAAACATAGCTGGAATGTTTAAGTCTTTTGTTCTTAAGAAGCACTGTCCACCAAATGTTCATTCCATTGTAAAAAGAATCCGCTCTTGTTATCACAAAACAAAAATATTTCCAGCTATAAATACGAACATAAAGACCTCTACTTAGAAGAACATTAATTTCATCTCTCTTGTTTAAGAACAAAAAAATTTATTGCATAGGTATAGTTATTAGAGAGAAAATGATGCCATATGGTGCTTGGACATTCTAGGGAATTGTGGAAAGTCACCTTATTTACGAGTTTGTCTTTTGCTGTCTCCATGACTTCAGGGGCAGCTGGCTTTAGTGCTAATTCAGTCACCTAAGTTAGGTTTGCAGCATGGCCTCAGCTTCAGGAAGCATTCTTAAAGAATTGCTGCATGCAGGCTAGCAGGCACCTCTTTCACTGTGCCACCTCGTGGCTTTGGAATGTGGCGACAATAACAAATAAATAGTAGCCTTGGGACCTCCCATCCCCACCCCAGACTCAGTCCAAATTCAGACCCCTTTTGGGTGAAATGGAGCAAGATTGATTTTGAGAGCTAGAGATTTTGAGAGCCACGGGCCTGAAGAGTGATGTGCTGGCCAGGAAACAAATGCATGCCGATGGTGGCTGTGATCTAGAAGGGACTGGCACTATGTGAAGGGTGAGGCCCAAAGAGGCAAAGGAGGGTCCCAAAGCAGAGGAGGGGTGGTGACAGTGAGTCGAGACAGGAAGGTTTGGAATAGGAAGCCTGGCCTGGGCAGCGGGCACCACAGCTGCTGAGTCACAGAGAGGAGAGCTGATAAGCACGAAGTCAGCAGGATACTGCCCAGATAGCCCCCAAGGGAGCCCACGGTCACCCACACCTCTAAGAGCTAGCGGCAAAGAAGGGTAGAGGAAAGAGACAAAAATGCTGGGACCCCACCATCACTGTGCAAATTTGACCCTTTATGAACATGGCTTCTTCATGTTTGTAATGGTGTTATAGTCTACATTTCTAAAATGCTTTCTAAAAGCTTCCTGCAAATCACTCAACCAAAAAATATTAGTCTTAGTGTTTAGCCCTTGAGTAAGTGGGGAAATTCTGTGATTTGAATGGCCCGTTCTGTGATGGTGCCAGATAACTGTAGTGAGGGAAGCCGTGGGTGAATCTGCTCAGGGCTCAGTGTGTTTGCAGGTGTTTTAATCATTTCAATATTGGTTTATGGCCAATTTCAAAATACAGGTATAGGCTGCATTTTACAAATAAGGCTAGTTAACTGCAAAGGAGCATGTAGTTGGCTTCTGTAGGTGACAGACAACAAAATGTCAAGCAGGGAAATGAGTAGAGTCAGTGAAGTTGTCCAGAAATTATATGCCATTCAGCATGACTGTGCTTGCTTAAGTTTCAGGGGTTTCATCAAAGTAAATGTTCAAAGTGTGAAAACCCAGTATTGCTAGTAAAGGGAAGCTATTGATAGAGATGGTCGTACAAGAGAGGAGAGCGGAGGAAAGGGATTTGGGAAACAACTCCAGGGCTTCCCAAGGCTGCATGTACTGCTGCACCACTAGACCCCGGGCCCTGGATTTTGACCACCTCCAGTTTAACCACTGTTGAAAAATATGAGCCTGAATCTGAAACTCTGTAGCTGAGGTGGATTGTGGTTCTGGGAAGAAATGAATGTGGGCTCTCACAGCTGATGCATCTTTGATTTGAGACATTATTTCCTTTGATGTTTTCCCCCTTACCTCAAGTCTTTCATTGGGGAAAAAAAATTGCTTCTGTGTTTTGCTTTTATTTGTTTTCATTCAATACCCAAGTTTTATTATGATGTGTAAACCTCTTAGGAATACATCTTCCTCATTGCATTTTGTAACTTAGAACCTGAGCTATGTGGGAAATGTTGAGAAGAAAATAAAGTCTTATTCTTGCAATCTGCAGTACTCTGTCTAAATTACTAAACAATATTTGTCCCTTTCTTTTTACCTGCTATTTTAAGTGGGTACCCTTCCAGAACCCTTGCACGCTATTGGTGGGAATGTAAATTAGTACAGCCATTATGGAAAACAGTATGGGGGTTCCTCAGAAAAACTCAAATTAGAACTACCATAAGATCCAGCAATGCCACTTCTGGGTATACATGCCAAAGAATTGAAATCAACATGTCAAAGGGATATCTGCACTCCCATGTTCCTGGTAGCATTATTCATAATAGCCAAGATACAGAATTAACTTAAGTGTTCCTTAATGGATGAACAGATAAAGAAAAGGTGGTATATATACACAGTAGAATACCATTCAACTTTAAAAAAGAACAAAATTCTGTCATTTAGGACAACATGGATGAATCTAGAAAACATTTTGCTACACGAAATAAGCCAGGCACAGAAAGACAAATATTGCATGATTTCACTTATATGTGTAATCTTAAAAAAGTTTAATTCATACAAGTAGAGAGTAGAATTATGTTTACTAGAGGCTGGGGTTGGGGGGGAGAGATGAAAAGGGGGCATTGCTGGTCAAAGGGTACAAAGTTTTAGCTAGACAAGAGAATAAGTTTTGAGATCTTATTGTACAACAGGGTGTCTGTAGTCAATAATATTGTATTATATATTTCAAAATAACTAAGAGTTATAAAAATATTAAGTGAGGTGATGGTTATGTTGATTAGCTTGATTTAATCATTCCATGTTGCAAACATACATTGAAACATCACATTGTACTCCATAAGTATATGTGATTATGATTTGTCAATTAAAAATATTAATTTTAAAAAAGAAATTATTCAGTGGTATTCTTCCTCAAACCCCCTAATACAGGCAGTAATAGATAAATAAATCACCTTTGGTTTATTAACCTGAGGTTTTTAGGTCTAAGATACTTTTGTCCTGTATTTTATCTCTATATATTTATGAATTCAAGGTTTTGGGGGGCCCTATTTTAGAGGAGAAAAAAATTATTCAATGTATGTCTTTTCCCCTGACTCTAGACTTTACAGGCTTGAATTCTCAATGGATGTACTACTTTTAGTTGTAAAATCACAACCCACAGATGGGTTAGCCTCTCCCCCACCGCTACTTTTTATGTAATTTTTTGACATGTCTTTGGATCAGAGTCCCAGCAGGAAATAGAGAGCACATCCTAAAGGAGTCATTGAAAAAAACGTAATAAAGGGACTAATTGTGCAGAGTTCAGGGAAAGGCAGAAGGGATGATGGAGCACTTGGCACTGGCAGCCAAAGGGCGACCTTGTTACCCCTAGGCTGAAGGGACAGTGCCAGGGAGCAGTTACTGGAGCCTGGGAGAGCAGCAGCTGTAGCGACTGAAGAGGCCTTCCCAGTAGGGGCTGTGGCCTTCAGCAGAGTCTTGGGGCCACTGCCAGCCCATGGCCCAGCCAGGAATAAGCCAGTGTGCCTCTCATTGGTCAAATCCAGCCAGGAGTCAACTTCCTGGGGCACAGAACAGGGTGGAAAGAGGGTCTGGAGGGGCAAACGGACAATGGTTAGCACACTCTCTTGTTAGAACCGCTTATTAAAATTTTAGAAAACAGGCTGGACATGATGGCTCGTACCTGTAATCCCAGCACTTTAGGAAGAGGCCAAGGTAGGAGGATCGCTTGATAACAAGAGTTCAAGACCAGCTTAGGCAACATAGCAAGTTTCCATCTCCACAAAAAATTTTTTAAAAATTACCTGGGCATGATGGTGCACACCATAGTCCCAGCTACCCTATAGAGTCTGTGGCAGGAGGATCACTTGAGCCCAGGAATTAAGGTTGCAGTGAGCTTTGATCATGCCACTGCTCTCCAGCCTGGGCGACAAGTGAGACCCTATCTCTTAAAAAGGAGTCGGGTATTTTAGTGCCCAAACACATGTCTCTGTACTCGTTGCCTTCTTTGTCCCAAGTAGTGCCTGAATGTCATAAAAGGATAAATGCAAATGGCAGAGATATTTATTTTAAGTGAAGATAGAAACTAGAACTCTTTTGGAGAGAATTTTCATGATGGTTAAGACTACATGTTCTATCAGCCAAATGAGTCTATGGAGACAGAGTTCAAACTAGTAGTTACCTTTGGGGGCAGGGGCAGCATTGGTAAAAGGCACAGCAGTTTTCTGAGGTGCTAGAGATGTTCTGTATCTTGATATAAGTGATAGTTATATATGTACCTATGTAAAAATTCATCAAGTTACACACTTAAGATTTTTACAACTTATTTTATGTGTGCTATACCTTAATTTATGCAAAAGTTTTTAAAAATTAAAAAAAAAAAACAACTTGATTTCTAGAGACCTGACTTCCTACCCTGTCCTGTCTCTGTCACTTACTGACTGTGTGACTTCGGTAAATTATCTGATTTCTCTGTTCCTCAAATTGCTTTCCTGCAATATGGGGATGATAACATATTTACCACAAAAGGTTGTTGTGGGGAAAAAGCTTTTTATGAAAGCTACTTATCTTTTGCAATATAATCAATAAATTTATAAAAATTGTTAAGCTAGAATAAAAAATTCAATTAAAAAAATCCTATTCAGAACCAAAAAAAAAGGTGATTGTGAGGGTAAAAGAGCCAACTTTAGTAAGCCACTTAGCATAGCAACCAGCACATGGTAATCACTCAATGAATGTTAATAATTTTATTAAAATAAATACATTTATTTCCCCTAAAATAATCCCCATCTGCTAAATTTTAGGTCAGTACCATCTTTTCTTTTTTTCTTGTGTTTACTAAAATTTTCTATCCTGCAAGTTCATCCTTTCATATAAGAAGAAACCAAAGTCGAGTTAGACACATGCTTAAAGGCTTCTTTCCCAAGCCTGTTCTAACAGGTGGAAACACAATGGCAGTTCATGTGTTGTTTCTACAGCCGGTTAGTGGTTTCTTTGCCAAGCAATACTCCAAGGAGATGCCCACAAGTCTCAGAGCAGAGCTATTGCATCTGCAGACCCTCTCACGTGTAAGAAACCATGAAGTGATCCTAGTAAGGGTACTCACCAGATTGTATCATTTTGTTTCCTGAATTATAACAGGCCTTGGTTAACTGGGACCCAGTGGATCAAACAGTGCTTGCCAATGAGCAGGTAGATGAGCATGGCTGTTCGTGGCGTTCTGGAGCAAAGGTGGAACAGAAGTACCTCAAACAGTGGTTTATTAAGACAACTGCGTATGCAAAGGTGAGTGGCAGCCTGGTGGCTCCCTGATAACACCTTACATGTTGGCAGGCGACACCCGGGACTTCTAGGTATTAGCAAGTCTCACTGTTGGGGGTGGACTCTAGGAAGGACTCTCAGAGCCACAGATATACAGACAGGAAGCAGAGGAGCCTCGTCGGCACTCACTTAGAAGGTGATGGGTTTGGGTCTCCAGTTATAAGTCAAGAATGGCACCTGCAGGTCATTGTAGGCCATTGTTTGCCAGCTTTTCAATCCACTGCCACAGAGGCCAAAAACACCCACAATTACAACAGCAATAAAGCTTTAAAAAAGAAAAAAACTGTCTTCATCTATGTAGTTGTGACAAGACCTCCAGAAAGATAGAAACGACAAGATGGCTGGTCTCCATGAGGGAAGGCCAGAGTGGAAAGCTAAGTCAGTATCCGAAGCTCTGTAAACTGGTCCTTGGGCCTTAGTTTCTCATGGATAAAATGCAGGCGTTGGACCAAGTGGTCTTCAAGGTGACTTCTACCTCTTTCCATGTTCAGGCATTCAAGGCAAAGCCAATCATTGAAAGTAGGGACTTGCTTATTAAATCACCAATAACCTGGCAAAATAATCAGTCTGTATATACTGGAAACATTACATGCAAGTTATCCTTTGAGCTTACCAAGTTTCAGGATGCTAGAATTGAGGGGTCACCCCCTGAAACTCGAGAGATAAATGAATAGAGCAAATTAGGACACTTCACAGGGCAATTTGATGATCTCTGTATTATTCTGCATGCACGAGACAGGCATAAATAGGGTCTGAAAAGGTAAAGGTATCATGAAAGCCAGTGTGCTGTGGTAGTTCTCCCCCTGTGGTAGCAGCATAAGAAGGATAGTCGTGCCTTTCCATAGTAGCCCGTGGATTGCTCTGTGAGAGATAGGGTATCGCACTGAAATAGACTTTCAGTCGGATCCAATACTGTGGTTCTTGTATGCAGAGAAAACACAAAGTGCTCAATAACCTCTGATCACTGCAAAACTGTGTTGAATTAGAATTACAGGGTACCAACTCACAACACCAAGCCATATGGATCTGCGACCTTCTGTTTTCTCACCAAAAGACATGTCTCAAATGAGACTGTTTTCCCAATATAATTTATTCAGAATGCAGCAGAGAATAGCATATGGATTTGGAGAAGTGCTCATTAGAATTTGTTAACATGTGCCTTGCTCCTTTGAAGCGCAGTGATATTGGGGACTGAATGAGAAGAGCAAAGCGGAGGGTGTTACTTTCTGTACCATCCCAGGCAGTGGGAGCCCCTGTTTGCTGACAGTTGGTGCCTACTACCTTACCTGAAGGGATGCCAGGCCACCTCTTGGACCCGTGAGATGGCTCTGTTATAGGCATTGTTGGAAAGGCTACCTAATTAGCTATTTTGTTTTGACCTGCGCCTCTCGTTGGAAATGTAATAACCTAACTGAGGGACATTATTCTTTAAATTGTCAGCTGTGAATTTTCAGCTGTTCAGTGGAAATGGTTAGTTACCATGGTGATTCGCCTGGCTCTTGCTGAACTCCTGTGCAGATTTATTGAAGAAGTTGTCTTTGAGGTCAGCACTTGGTTTGCTCTGAAAATCACGAGAAGAGGGAGAGCAAGACTCCGTGAGGCCTAACAGAGAGCGATTGCTGTGGGGTGGGGGGCTGAGAGCAGAACAGAGACACCAGGGGGGCTGTGCAGTACTGGGATACCTTGGAGATATGGCCTAGCCAAGGGTATGTAGCTGATACCTTAAAAAAGACATTAGAAGTATAGATGACACCCTTGGACTAAGGAAAAAATAAAAATAGACTCACTTTAATGAAAAATAAAGGCAAGTCTGAGAGGTTCAAAAGGAGCTAAACTCAACATCTTTAAAGGAAGACAACATAATCCAGACCCCCCTACAAGGTTTTGTCTGCAGTGTCCGTCATATTATTAAAAATTACTAGACTTAGGCCAGGTGCGGTGGCTGACACCTGTAGTCCTAGCACTCGGGGAGGCCGAGGCAGGAGGATCGCTTGAGCTCAGGAGTTCACAACCAGCCTGAGCAAGAGTGAGATGCTGTCTCTACTAAAAATAGAAAGAAATTAGCTGGACAACTGGAAATATATAGAAAAAATTAGCTGGGCATGGTGGTGCATGCCTGTAGTCCCAGCTACTTGGGAGGCTGAGGCAGAGGGATTGCTTGAGCCCAGGAGTTAGAGGTTGCTGTGAGGTAGGCTGATACCACAGAGTAAGATTCTGTCTCAAAAAAAAAAAAAATTACTAGACTTGGAAAGAAGTAGGAAGTTATGATCCATAATCAAGGAAAAAAAAAAGAAGCATGCCAATAGAAATAGACCCTGACGTGACCAAGGTGTTGAAATTAGTCAATAAAGCCAAATGCATCTATTATGTAAATGGTCTGGGACTTAAAGGAAAAGATGGTCATAATGAGTGAATAGATGGGGAATCTCAGGAGAGAGTGGGAACTATTTTTTTAAATAAACCAACTGGAAATCAAGAACAGAAAAGTGGGCCGGGCACAGTGGCTCACACCTGTCATCCTAGCACTCTGGGAGGCGGGAGGATTGCTTGAGGTCAGGAGTTCTAAACCAGCCTGAGCAAGAGTGAGACCCCGTCTCCACTAAAAATAGAAAGAAATTAGCCAAACAACTAAAAATAGAAAAAATAACCAGGCATGTTGGTGCGTGCCTGTAGTCCCAGCTACCTGGGAGGCTGAGGCAGGAGGATCACTTGAGCCCAGGAGTTTGAGGTTGCTGTGAGCTAGGCTGACGCCATGGCATTCTAGCCCGAGCAACAGAGTGAGACTCTGTCTCAAAAAAAAAAAAAAAAAAAGAACAGAAAAGTGTAATATCTGAAATTAAAAATCTAGTGTTTGGGCTACAGAGGAGTATGTAAGGGTTAAGTGACCATAAAGCTGGCAGAGAGCTTCCCCACACACCCATGTAGGGAGTAGCATGTGTGGTGGCCCTAAACAGAAATGTATAGGATGGATTTCAGAAGCTGAAAGAATGACACTGTAGCTGAAACTGAAAGAGCAAGGGGAGGGACTCAGGATAGGGCTGGAGAAGTGTTCAGGGGCTAGACCAGACAAGGCCTTTTAGGTCTTAAGGAATTTGAACTTTACCATAGGAAACCATTAAAGGGTTCTAAGGACGGGAACAACACAGTCAGGTTTGTGTTTTTATAACGTCATGGTGGAAGGCCAAGTGTTGATACAGAGAGAACAGTTAGAAGGCTGTGGCAGTGGTCTGGGCATGCAAAACTTGGACTTAGGTGGCACTAGTAGAGAGAAGTGAGTAGATTAGAAAAATATTCAGATGACCCAATTCATAATTTGGTGATATTAATATATTGCACGAGAATATGTAGGAGGTGGTGGCATCAAGGAAGAGCCTGGCTTGAGCAGTAAGTGGATGGTTAAGACACTTCCGGGGATAGAGAGTCCTGGAAGAGACATAGTCTTGGCCCTTTTGAGGTTGAGGTGGCCAAGAGACATTTGAGTAGACATAAAAATAATAGGTGCTTGGAAAAGTAGGTCCAAAACTTCAAAGAAGATCAAACGAGATGAGATAAAACATCTGCTTTAAAATCTGGTATGATACAAATAGTCTTGAATTAGTGAAGAGGTCCTACTATCTAGATAAGGATGAGATTTTGAATCAATTAGCAATGATTTCAGCTGCAAGCAACTGGAAACCCAAGTTATGGTGGCTTAAACAAATGGGAAGTTACTTTCCCCACATAACAAGTCCCAGTTGCTGGGATTGAACTGAGATAGGGTTCTGAGTTGGCATCTTAGTGGTGTTCTTGGCCTTTCCTTCCTGTGTGTCACCTAATGGTTACAAGATGGCTGCTGCAGCTCCAGACATCACATCTCCATTCAAGACAAAAAGAAGCAGAAGGGCAGTGCAAATGACTGTTCCTCTTATCTGGAAAGCAAGCACTTTCCTAGAAACCCCCAGTAGAATTCCATTTATGCCCTATTAGTCCCAATTGTGTCATGTGGCCACCCTCAACTTCAAGGGAGACTAGAAAGGCAGACTTGGGCTTCTGTGGCTGAAGTGGCTGGGGAAGAGTTGGGCTTCTGTGGCTGAGGCACTGGGGGTTGGGATAGCCGGGGAGCTGTGCCTGCCACAGTTATCTTTAGAGCTTTGCATTTGCTTCTGGCTCAGCAGCTCTCGGGGCTGCCTCTGTGTCGCGGCTGTGGTCTGCTTGAGAGCTTGGCTGTGCAGAAGCCCTCCTTTCATTCACTCGGCCTCCAGATTTTAAAGGCAATGTCTGATGCGAAAAGTACAGGGAACCCTGAAGTATAAAAACGCTTTATTAAGGCTGTTCTGTGATATATTTGATTTTTTTTTCCTCTCATCTCCCACCCAGTCTTCCGAAGATTGTTTGCTTTGTGAAACATTAAAAGTGATGTCAACCACTCACTCTGTGAAAAGGAAAACTTGCAGTGGGAGTATCTGGAGCACATGAATTAGCCTTGGCAGAGGTGTGTGGGCGGCGTGCCGTGGGCGCCTCTGCCAAGGCGAGAGCGAGGGCAGGAGGACGGGTTGCAGCCGTGCAGACAGCACGCAAGGGGATTCGAGTGTGGTGGGACGCCTCAGTTGCTGGCAGCAGGGTGACAGCTGCAGGGACAGTCAGAGAGAGGGGGCCTCCCAGCTGAACTTTCCCAGCAGTTCTGTGCTTTTGGTTTGTCCCTGCCTCCAGCGGCCCCTGTGGGCTGCGGTGCAGACCTCAGCCCCTGGGCACCGCGCACGTGCTTCTCTGGCACCAAAAATTGGACACGGCCATGACAGTCATGTTTTCCACATTTGCAGGCGATACTTGGCAACTGCTGTAATGTGAACATAGTCTGTGGTCAGGGCTCGGGCCTTTATTTACACCATCTGACTTAGCCCTCACATTCATCCTGTGCGGGTTGCTGCTCGCTTCTCCCCATTTTACTGATGGGTAAGCTGAGGCTCATGCTGGTAACACGTGACAGCACTGGGGTTCAAATCCAAGTGCCTGAGGTCTCCTAACTGGCGGTCTCTACTGCTTCTCTGGTGGTCCAAATTCATGCGTTCTTTCCTGAGATGTTACTGAGGGCCTGGCCGGCCACCGGGCTGTGTGCTAAGAGTACAAATGAGAGAAGTCGAGGTCCCTGCTCTTAAGGAGCTTAGAGGCTAGTGCCAGAGACAGTGGTGGACGTGAGCTGTCCCAACACAATGGGATCCCGTCACACCGCCAGAGAGTGCAGGGGAGACGAGGAGGAGCAGCCCCGGGTTTGCCCAGCGCTCCACGGAAGTGTCACCACGGAGGTGGCGAAAGATGGGGAGTACAGCTTGTCTGCAAGGGAGCATCTTGCTGCCTTCTAGACGTGCAAGAGACTTTATCCGTCAGTAAGTGCTTCCAAGTTGGATTTCTGCTGGTGAGAAGCAGATGGGCAGTAGAGAGCTGTTAGGAAATCGGTGGGAATGATTTCCCTGCCTCCTTCGTGCCCTTCCTCTCCTGATTTCACCTGTGTGCTTACAGGTAAAGCGGAGCTACCTTTACAGAACGCACTGGTCTTGTTCTAGCCTGCAGAGCAGGAAAACGGGGGCTGGAGGGTGGGAGGGAGGGAAGGGAAGGGCAGTTTGTGCCAGGAGCTCTTTGGGGCGATGGAGGAGGATGCTAAGGCAGAGAGACCGCCTCAGGGGAGCAGAGATGCAAATGTCTAGGCTCCAAGAGTCACCTGCACTCTGGAGTGGAGACCCTTGGGACCGTTGGCCTAATTCTGAGGCCCTGGGTTGCTTATGAAAGCGTTCGGCTGCCCCCTGGAAATCGGGCCTATTGCCTGGCTTTCTGCTGCTACCCTCCCATCCTGTCTCAGCCCGGGAAGAGAGGCTGGCTCACAGTTAGCGCCAGGAAATGCCTCTGGGTAACAGCACCCCCTGTCACCCCTGTGCTGCTTGGGAAGCTTTGCAAAGCAATCGGTCAGGGAGGTTTGGTGACCTGGTCCCACCCTGCCCTCTGCCCCCAAGAAAGCTGCTCACACGCAGCGCCTCCTCCTTGTGTGCACGCCGGCCTTCCCGCGGTGGGGGGCACACAAATGACATGTGGGCAGAAGAGGCAAAATGGCAGAACCTAGGGGAGCAAATGAGAAACATTTAACGAGCTGTCAGCTTCTCTGCAGAGCTCTGAGGACACAAGCCAGGGCTAGGGTTTAATGATGGTAATGCTTGGGTTTATCTACTACAAGGCTTTTCTCTTAAAAGCCTGTGGCTTTGAAGCTCTTATTGCATTCATCCCCGCTGTGCCCCTCTGTGGCCAGTCAGGGCTGAGGGTGGCCTTATTCCTCCCCCTTTTAAAAAGTATTTTATTAGTTACTGAGTGGTAGGAGGCAGAGCCCGTACTGCACCCGCGAACGCTCAAACCAGTGCTGAACCGCACACGCACGGCCCTCTGCCTCCTGCCAGAATCCCCGCCGGGTCCCTCTGGCTCTTTCAGAAACAGCAGGCTCTGCTCGCAGTCCCTGGGATCTGGTTTTGACTCCCTGTGTCACAAAACTGATTAATTGTTAAATTCTGCTCCTTCTCACGCGCTATCTCCTACTTCTGTGCTCTGTTTTCCCTACCTCTCCGGGTTCTTTTCTCTCCTGAGCTGTCCTAAAGTGAACTCTATTCTTCTCCACTCTGATCCTATGCTCTCAGCCCTCCTCAGGGTGCGCCCTGGCTAGGGGAGCCAGGGCCAAGGGGCACAGGTGGGAGCCGTTTCAGGGAGAGCCAGCCCTCAGCCCCTCGGAAGTTCTTCTGGGAGTGGCACGGGCAGGGGCAGGGGCGCTAGGAAAGTAGGCAACTGGAGGCTGGCAGTCGCCTGGCACTTCTTCCCAGGCCAGCAGGAGGCTGCCTCGAGTAGAGGGAGTAAGCTCTCTAATAACAGCTGGGGCTGGGGCGAAGGGGACGCTGCTGGGAGGAGGCAGCTGGCCGGCTCTCAGCAGGCCATTGAGAGAACTTCTGCCTGGAAAGGTCCACCAGCCTTGGTGCAGGGCCGGGCCCCAGCTCTAGGATTTAGAAACCAATGGTGTTTGTAGATGATACAGAGATAATACAGGTGGTTCGGTTTCCTGTCCCTAAAAGCAAGGCCTTCCTGCCTACCTCTGCAGTGTCCCCCACCAATGCCTAATCACATCTGCAGGTGGTCTCTGTTAGGCTGATTCTCCATGACCACCTTATGTCCCTTAGCCCTGAGCTCTTGGCCACACCCCACTGTCCCTCCCTGTCAGGCAGCAAAGACGGCTGTGCCCGCGTACCCCTCCAGGTGCACGAGAGGAAAGTGACCTTCTGAAGGAAATGCAGTCCCCAGATCAGCACACATGCGCTGCCAGCAGGAAGGTTTTCATTCTTTGTGTCGTTTCCAAAATGGAAGGAATGACTGCAAAGGGAAAATGGAAGAAATAATTTAATAGTATGCTTCTTATGGTATATTGACAATAAAATAAATTATAGATTTGATCAGGAAAAAATAAAGATAGAACTAAACATATGTCTTGGTTTTAAACCCTGAGTAGCCTTTCTGAGCTCCTATTTTGGTGTCTCTAGGCCTTCTGCCTTCTTGCCTGGACTCCATGGGAAGAAAGAGATTTATTTAGCCCCTCGTTGAGGGGTGTCAGGGCTCGCTAGGGAGGGCTGGTGAATGTTACCATGAACCTTTTTAGCTTAGAGAATCATCTGACTCTTAAAGCTAGAAGAAACCCGAGAGGACATTTAGCTCAGGGTCCCCCACATTGAGCTAAAAGTCCCTGCCCTGATCTGGGCAACATAAAAGCAAGCAAACAAACCCATCATGTTTGCCTTTACTGCTGCTTGAAATTACAAAATCAATATGATGTCTAAAAAGAAATTAAAATAAAGGAATAAGGTGTTGCTTTATTTCAAGCAGCCCATGTTCTGGCCTCCTCACTCCTCCCCAGGGGCTGACTGCCATCCCAAGGTGTGTGTCCCATCCTTGAAAATGACCGTCCCGGCCCACGCCTCATTTCATAACTGAGGCACCCAGGCCCGGGGAAGAGCCAGTTCTGGTCCTGCTTTCTTTCCCCTGCTCTTGAGGACCAGTTCCCAAGCTACCAGGCATTTCTGAGAACCACGTGGGGACAGTAGACAGTCGGCCTGTGTTCCAGGAAGGCAGGGCATTAGCCGCTTAGGAAACGCAGTAGGTACAGACAGAGGGCACACATGGCCAGGTGATGGAAAGTGCGCTGATTAGAGGTTTCCTGGTTTGTTCTTGATGGGATTGGCTTGTTGGCCTCTCGGAGCTGGAGCTCTGTCATGCTCTGCATCATTATTCTCCACTGCAAAACTCTGTCTTCACTGGGGGCCTTCCCAGCCTAGCTGGTGAGAGAACAGGGGGACGGATGCAGTGGCTGCCGCTGCTATTAAAGAAACAGCCAGTTATTAACAGAAACATACGTTATCGATATTTTTTTCAAAGTAAGTGTTCTCTTATAGAAAGAAAGAGTCTTCCACGGCATCTTTCCATTTCTGTATGTATTGTGCTTACTATTCCAGAATGGCTAGCTTCGAGTGTCGCATTTGCTCCAGACAGAGATTTAATAGAGCTGTAATAAGTTGAGAACTCCATAGAAATGCACTCTGGTAGTTTAAAAAGAGTATATTAACAGCATGATCTTAACTATATAAAAGTGTGTGTCCAGGCACACATACTCATACCACATTTTAATCCATCCTGACACACAATTAGTTTTAAATTAAATGTACCACTAAAAAAGAAAAATGCTGTCGATCAGTTGTAAGATATCGTTGATGGTAAGATGTGTCCCAGTTTCAGAATTTGTGGGAAAAAATGTGCATCTTCAAATCAATGGAAGACAGGATATAAGTAGGATAGAAGGATATAGAACAGTCATCTACCCAGGGTGCTTAAATTGATTATGGGTAATTGTTATTTTTTCTTCATCCCTCTGTCCTTTCCAGGTTTTTCATGAAAAGATTAGTATCATTTTGATAATCATAAGGGAAAACAACATGATATCAGGGTGATGTCATCATTTATTTACACATCGTCTTTAGGCCTGAGTGCCTTGGAAAGGGATGGATGATCTTATATTCTTGGGAGTTTCATTTATGGGCAGGCTTCCAGCGTGAAGATAATTGAGCAGAATGTCTACTAGGACTGCTGTTACCATTTTCTTTTTCATCATTAGACCAATAGAAGCTCTCAGTCTTGCCCCCAAGACTCCTCTTTCCTGGAACAAGACTACCTTTTCAGGGGACTAGTGCCACAGATTGGGCTGAAGATGATTTTCAAGTTGTAGCTATTTAATTACTCCCTCTCCCAGGGTTGCAGTGACAGCCTCTCTTTTGTCCTGTGGACCCAGGGACAGGCAGGGAGGTGACAAAGTGGCCTCTGGGAATCAGAAACAGTCTCATCAGACAGGTGGCTTTGTAGTTGGGAGAGTTCAGTCTCTATCATCTGCATTCTTAGGAATGTGATGGTGACATTCCAGAACCTGTCGTCACCATCTTGGAAGTCAGTGGAATTAGAACTGTTCTGCTGCTGGAAAGTTAGGGTTGCCAGGGTGGGGAGAGGAGAGAAGACTAATAAGTGGTATGCATGTATCCTTGAGCAGATATATGCATAAGAGATTAGCCAAATTGGCACCTTAGCTTCCTGGTTCCCACATCCTTTACTGCATCCTTTCCCACAGAGCATGCACATGGGCCATGCAGTGAAGGGCCCAGGCTTTCATTGATCATGCCTCATGGTCATGCCCAGGAAGCGCATTCTTCTTTCCAGCATCAGCAACAGTGTTTACGTGTGTAAGAGTCCTTTTATTGGAAGGTATTTTATAGCAGTTGCTTTGTCCCTCCCTTTTGCCTAGCTCTGGGAGTATGCTTGATGCATGTGTGGGCTGCTTGGTGCCTCTTTTGTTCTTGCCCCTGAGGTCCCTGAATTCACACCTTGTTGGCAAGTCTTATACCATTAGCAGGGTGCCCCTCCCCGCTCAGAACTCACTGTTTCCCTGCTGGGCTCACAGCACCTTCCCTGGAATCCATAGTCTTAGATAGCACAGTTGTATTTGTAAATAAATGTCTTGCATTGAGATGCCACAACAAATGGATTTTCTAGAAATGCATACCACATTTCAGAGAGAAGTTGAAGTAGGCCTATTATAGAGAGACTTTTATATTTACTTGTTTGCCATTTCTTCTCAAAATTCAAACAACGTAGATGTCACACAAAATGAGTTTTTTTGTTTTTTGTTTTTTTTGAGACAAAGTCTCACTTTGTTGCCCAGGCTAGAGTGAGTGCCATGGCGTCAGCCTAGCTCACAGCAACCTCAAACTCCTGGGCTCAAGCGATCCTCCTCCCTCAGCCTCCCGAGTAGCTGGGACTACAGGCATGCGGCTAATTTTTTCTATATATATTAGTTGGCCAATTAATTTCTTCCTATTTTTATAGTAGAGACGGTGGTCTCGCTCTTGCTCAGGCTGGTTTCGAACTCCTAACCTTGAGCAATCCGCCCGCCTCAGCCTCCCAGAGTGCTAAGATTACAGGCTTGAGCCACCACGCCCGGCCACCAAATTAGTTTTTTAGCCTACAAATCTTCATGCATAATTTCATGCCAGAGTCAAAGTTGGAGAGGGGGACTTTACGGTATAAGAGAAAGTTTATTCTGCTAGAATATTCTAGAGGGGATATCTGCATTTTTAAACATCTTGGTGCCTTCAGAATTGGTTTTTCTTCATTAGAACTCAAATATATATCATGTTGTTAAAGTGATTGCATCGAAATTTTTCTAAAAAGAGTAAAGAAATCTTGGCAACAAAAATTAGTTTAGAAAAATATATACAAATTATAATTCAAAAATAATTGCTAATCAAATCATAGTATTCAGAAGTATGCTAAGTGTTAAGCTTTTAAAAAGTATACATTTTAGCTGAGTGCAGCGGCTCACACCTATAATCCCAGCACTTTGGGAGGCCAAAGAAGGAGGATCACTTGAGGTCAGGAGTTCAAGACCACCTTGGGCAATGTATCGAGACCCCATCTCTACAAGAAAATTTAAAAATTAATTGGGCATGGTGGTGAGTGCCTGTAGTCTTAATTACTTGGAAAGCTGAGGTGAGAAGATTGTTCAAGTACAGGATTCGGAGGCTGCAGTGAGCTATGATCCCACCACTGCACTCCATCCAGCCTGGGTGACAGAGCAAGACCCTATCTCTAAAAAAGAAAGTACATTTTAATATTTTAATTAAATGCTATCATTAAATCTTGCCTCTTCCATTCCTGTCTCAAATCTGTATTCAGTTCTTAAGGTTCCTATTTCTCAACTCTCCACTTGTTTTAAAAGGTCTGTACTTCTCAGTTTGCTTAAACTTTTTTTTTTTTTTTTTTTGCAGGGTCTTCTAAAATGTATCATATTGTTTAAGCCACTTCTAGAATTCTCATTTGTGGTCGTGTTACACCTTGTTATTCATGCTTTAGCTCATGCACATCTTCTCTTGGGTTGTATGGATTTATTCCTAGCATTATTTCTGCTTCTTTTAAGAGAGAGTCAGCTTAGCCGTGTTATATTTAATCCTCTTTTTATCCCCAGCTTTTTTATTTTAATCTTTCTCTTTCTTATATCTTATATCACTATAACCTTTTTGATTGGATGGTGCTTCCAGCCATCTCTTGTTGGTGCATATTCTTAAATGCTGACTCATGTTCAGACTCATTCATCTACAGTTCTGTTAAAATATCTTCATTCTGGTGGTATACCCATAGAGCAACAGTGGTTGTCTTTTTCAGACCCATCCTGGCAAAAATGATTCTATGACCCCTTTGCAAACCACATTACTTCTATATAAGCTAAATAATAACCACAGGGAGACTTTACAATTTTACTCCAGATGAGTATTAACTATGGTAATTCTTTGTAAAAATTGAATGAGAAACCCACTTATATTATTAATTTCTAGTCTTTGTATCTGGAAGAAGTATCTTTTGTTTAATTTACTTAGAGATACCTGAAAACTGAGCCCAGTGGTCCCAGAACAATCAGATCTGGAGAATTCATTATCTTGCATCTGCTGCTGACTAATTCAGTGAGTTTAGGGAAATCACATGACCTCTCATAAGCCCATTTTTTAATTGATTAAATGAGAGGCATTGAATAAATTAATGGTTTTCAAATTGTGCCCAAACCTTGGGAATCGATAGAAAGGAATTAGAGGAGAGAAAGGACACCTCTTTTCAACTCCTATGTTTTGGGTTCCCTTGGATTTTATTTGAAAGGGGCTTCATAGCACTTTTAGAAAGAGTCTAAAAACCTGCTCTTTCCCTAGGTGTTTGTATTCTGTGAGCCAGTAGGATTTCTATAAATTGAGGTTGGCCAGGGTAGGGAAGAGAGGCACCACCAATCCTGTCTGCCAGATGTAAGGACATGAAATGAGATGAATACCATCTACTGTCACAGTGATTGCAACACCAAAAGAAAAAAACAGGAAGGATGTAATCTCAACAAAAGCAAACAAAAACAGCTCTTCAGATTGAACAGTTGCAGCACTAGAACCACTCGCATCGTTGTTGTTCTGAGGGAGCCTTGGTCTGGGCCAGCCCAGGGAGGAGGGAGGGGTTGTTAGGAGCTGTTGGGCAAGGTGCACTCTAAGCCCTGTTCATCAAAAACTGTCATGAATAATGTGTTTATTATACAGTGGGGACTAAAAAGAGCTTGCTTCGAGATGTTGATTTCATTTGGTTAATTTTAAAAATCTCTTTTGGTTTTTAAAAATATTCATAGATTTGGTTAGGTTTTAAGCAGGCATTTCCCCAGAATTAGCATATAAAAACATTCATATTTCATCCTATCTGAATCTTTTGTCCTCGTCAAGATCTGACTATTTTAAGCAAAGCACCCCCACAAGAAGTTTTTCAGCCTTGACAATTCAATCTAGAAGAAAAAACACAATGAGAGGGCTCATGTATTTACTCGTGGCTCAGTAATGCAGGGGGAGGAAGGGATGTACAAGTGCTGTCAGGATAAGATCCAGTCAATTCTGAATTTCCTGTGGCAAGGAAGGATAGAGTGGGAGATGGAGCTAATCTTCAGATCATATAATGAGGGTTTTATATGATGGAAAGATACCAGATCCCATCAGACCACATATGGGTTTGCTTGGAAGTTAAATGGAATCTCATTGGTCTTTGAAGAGGAAAAGCTGTGGATCATTTTCAGAGTTTATAATGTACTAATTATGTGCTTGTTGACATTTAAGACCCCCTACTCGCTCCAAAAATTGAATAGCATTTTAGAGTATATAATTTTATCAGAAGATTAATGGTTTATTAACATATTATATTGATATATTTAAGATTTTATACTTTTGCTACAATGATATGATATCAAGGCAGTACAATATCAGCTTATATATATATATATATATATATAT
>VSMD01031703.1:0-17144 GCA_008750895.1 Mirza zaza | reverse complement strand
GGGGGTCTCAGAGAGAGGGGGGGTCTCAGAGAGAAGGAGGGCCCCAGAGAGAGGGGGGTCTCAGAGAGAGGGGGCCTCAGAGAGAGGGGGGTCTCAGAGAGGGAGGTCTCAGAGAGAGGGGGGCCTCAGAGAGAGGGGGGCCTCAGAGAGAGGGGGGCCTCAGAGAGGGGGGGCCTCAGAGAGAGGGGGGCCTCAGAGAGCGGGGGGGAGGGCTCAGAGAGCAGGAGAGGACTCAGGGGGGGCCCTCAGGCGGTGGGGGGGCCCTCAGGCGGTGGGGGGGCCCTCAGGCGGTGGGGGGGCCCTTAGGCAGTTGTGGGGCCCCTCAGGCAGTGGGGGGGCCCTCGGGCAGTGGGGGGCTGGCAGGGGCTCTGCGTGCTCTTTGGTGGGAAACACCCTGCCAGGGTCGAGAGACCCCGTCCCAGCTCGGCCAGCTGGGCCCCGGCCCACACCTGGACGCGGCCTTACCTGAGGTCCCCGCCATTCATGATGGTCATCACCAAGCAGAGGTCTGTTTTGGTCTCAAAGGCGTAGGCCAGAGAGACGATGAACCTGCTGTGCACTTTTGCTAGAATCTTCTTCTCCACCATGGCACCCTGGAAAGCAAGGTGTGGTGTCAGCGCTGGCCAGGCAGGACAGCAACTGGCCAAGGTCCACGGCCAAGAAGGTGCCACGGGCTCCAGACACAGGGTGGCAAGTGCATTTTATCATAATTTTCATGAAGAATTGCAAATAAGAGCACGGCCTGGCACCCCACTGCACAGAGGGAAAGCCAGAGGTGCAAAGCCCCACGGGCCAGGTCAGGTCTGCATCAGCAACCCCCCTACCCCAGCAGACACGTGGGGAGGACCCTCCTCCCGGCCGCCAGCTCCCTGAGCACCTCCACCCCCCATCCGGCACGCCAGCTGCACCTGCGCCTGCCTGGGTCGCCCTGCGTTAGGGCCTGAGGTCCAGAGAAGAGACTGACTGTGGGATTATCAATAAAATTACGGCTGCCGTGAACGGCAAGCACGTGGATGCCATGTGAGAGAGCGGTTTCAAGAAAATAACTGCCAGCCAACCAGGAGGCATCATTACATCCGCCCGGAGTCCCCGGCAAGAACATCCATGTTTTCTGGGCCGCCCCGCCCCCACCCAGCCATGGCCCAGCGCACCTGACATGTAACCTTTCACTAGGGGTCATGGCGTGCACTGGCTGCTGTTTACCCTGAGCGCTTTGCTCACCCAGGTGTGCGGTCGCCCAGGTGTGAGGACACCCCAGGTGTGAATTTGTTCAAATGTGAGGTTGCCCAGGTGTGAAGTCACGCCAGGTGTGAGTTTGCTCAGGTGTGAAGTCACCCAGGTGTGAGGTTGCCCCAGGTATGAGGTTGTCCAGGTGTGAGGTGGCCCAGGTGTGAGGTTTCCCAGCTGTGAGGTTGCCCCAGATGTGAATTTACTCAGGTGTGAGGTTGTCCAGGTGTGAGGTCACCCAGGTGTGAAGTTGCCCCAGGTGTGAGTTTACTCAGGTGTGAGGTCACCCCAGGTGTGAGATCGCCCAGGTGTGAGGTTGCCCCAGATATGAATTTACTCAGGTGTGAGGTTGTCCAGGTGTTAGGTTACCCAGGTGTGAGGTTGTCCATGTGTGAGGTGGCCCAGGTGTGAGGTTGCCCCAGATGTGAATTTACTCAGGTGTGAGGTTGTCCAGGTGTGAGGTCACCCCAGGTGTGAGTTTACTCAGGTATGAGGTTGCCCAGGCGTGAGGTCCCCCCAGGTGTGAGGTCACCCAGATGTGAGGTCACCCAGTTGTGAGGTCCCCCAGGTGTGAGGTTGACCAGGTGTGAGTTTACTCAGGTTGAGGTTGCCCAGATGTGAAGTCACCCAAGTGTGAGGTCCCCCAGGTGTGAGGTTGACCAGGTGAGTTTACTCAGGTTGAGGTTGCCCAGATGTGAGGTCACCCAAGTGTGAGGTCCCCCAGGTGTGAGGTTGACCAGGTGTGAGTTTACTCAGGTTGAGGTTGCCCAGATGTGAGGTCACCCAAGTGTGAGGTCCCCCCAGGTGTGAGGTCACCCGGGTATGAGGTCACCCAGGTGTGGGGTCACCCAAGTGTAAGGTCACCCAGGTGTGGGGTCACCCAGGTGTGAGGTCGCCCAGGTGTGGGGTTGCTCTCCACCTCTGCAGCCCCCTGGGGAACCCAGCCCAGGGAGGAGGCAGAGGCCACACGTGCCGCTTCCAGCCGTGACCATCCTGGCGGGCTGCGCCATGGGGCCTCTGCGCCCGCCCGCCGGCCCCGCCCCGGTGCTGTGCCTACCGGGTACCCTTTCCTCTTCTTCAGCCGCTTCTTGTTGAGCTTCTTGCACGCGTACATCTTGCCGGTGGCCTTCATTTGGCAGGCCGACACCTCCCCGAAGCCCCCCTTGCCCAGGACCCTGAAGTCCAGGAACCAGTCTTCGCCCATCGGCCGGGCCTCCAGCCACTTCCACTGCAGGAAGCGCAGGAAGTGCAGGCTGCCCAGGAACTCCTGGAAGGGCGCCTGGCCCAGGTGTGCCAGGGTGGCCTGCAGCAGCGGCTGGAACAGCCCGTCCTGGCTGGCCGCGGGCCCCTCCTTGACCCGCGCCGCCGTGCCCTCGTCCAGGAAGCCGCAGAAGAGCTTGGCCGCGGGGTCCAGGTAGTCGGCCAGGATGGCCTGGGCCTTCTGGGGCCGGAGGTCGTCGTCGGCCGTGTCGTAGTCCTCGATGTCCCTCCAGAGCTCCACGGCGGGCAGGTGCCTCTGGTCCGCCTGCAGGAACTGCTGGAAGAGCCGCTTGCCGATGGGCTGCTCGCAGCACACGCTCTCGAACTCCAGCGCCAGGCTGTCGCGGAGCACCTCGCACTTGGACAGCGGCGGCAGCTTGAGCTTGGACAGGTACTTCTTGTCCCGGGAGGACGGGGTGCTGCTGCCGTCGAAGCTGCCCCGCGCAGCGATGAAGGCGGAGTTGGCCACCACCGTCTCCAGGGACCCGAAATCCATCCCGGCGCCGGCTTCCCGCCCGCGGCAGGCGTGAGGACCACGGGCCGGGGCCGAGCCCGCGGAGCGCGGCCAGAGCGGGCCTGACCACTGCCCTTGGCCTGTGGCCCGTCCCTGCCCCGGCTGCACCGGGGTGGCGTCCTGGCCCTGGCGAGGGCGCGGGGCCCAGGGCTGACTCAGCACCTGCTAAATCCGGCCGGGGTCACGGAGGACGCGCAGGGGTGAGGAGCGGGAGCCAGAAAAAGACAATCCGCTAAGCCTCTCTGATCAGATTAGACGGGCGACCGCCGCCCTTCCTCCTGCGCTGTCTTCCTCTTCCCGCGCCCAGGGCGAGCCCGGGCTCGGCGCCGCGGCGGCGCTCCCAGGTCCCTCTGCCCTCAGGTGGGAGGTGGCCGGCAGGTTCCCCCACTGTGTTGCTTCGCTGTCTCTAAGAAAATAACGAGAGAGATGAAACCACCTGAAAACAGGGATTTAGAGAGGAAAAAACCCACCACAAACAGGCTCCTGGGGGGGTCAGGAGGGAGACCACCAGCACCTGCTGAGGGATCAGCTCCGAATCACGTCACGTCTTCGCACCTGTGGTTTGCAGGCAAGGCAGGGTTGCCAGGCAACAGTGCTGGTGTCTTAGGGGCCAGAAGACCCCTGAGCCACACCCCGGCTGAGGGTCCCCCAACAGAGGCAGGCCTGTGAGAAGGAGGAGGAAGAGCCCACAGACACACACCCCGGGGCACACCCAGGACACACATGGGCATATCTGGGGTATATCTGGGACACACCTAGACATACCTGAGGCATGCCTGAGACATACCTAGACACACCTGAGGCACACCTGCGACATCCCTGGGGGATGCCTGGGAAACACTTGGGAAGTGCCTGAGAGACACCTGGGGGACACCTGAGACATACCTAGACACATCTGAGGCACACCTGAGACATCCCTGGGACATGCCTGGGAAACACTTGGGACGTGCCTGAGAGACACCTGGGGCACACCTGGGACACACCTGAGACATACCTAGACACATCTGAGGCACACCTGAGATATCCCTGGGACATGCCTGGGAAACACTTGGGACGTGCCTGAGAAACACCTGGGGCACACCTGGGACACACCTGAGACATACCTAGACACACCTGGGTCACACCTGAGACATCCCTGGGACATGCCTGGGAAACACTCGGGCCATGCCTGAGATACACCTGAGGCACACCTGGGACACACCTGAGACATACCTAGACACACCTGGGCCACACCTGAGACATCCCTGGGACATGCCTGGGGCACACCTGGGACACGCCTGAGACATGCCTAGGACACATTTGGGACACATCTGAAAGACACCTGGGGGTATACCTGAGACACCTAGGACACACCTGGGACACACTTGGGGTATGCCTGAGATACCTGGGACACACCTGGGTCACACCTGAGACATGATTGAGAGATGCCTAGGACACACCTGGGGCACAGCTAGGACACACGTGGGACACACATGGGATATGTCTGAGACACCTGGGACACACCTGGGTCACACCTGAGGCACACCTGGGACACACTTGGGGCACACCTGGGACACTTGTGACATGCCTGAGATACCTAGAACACACCTGGGTCACACTTGGGGCACACTTGGGACACTTGTGACATGCCTGAGATACCTAGGACACACCTGGGGCACACTTGGGGCACACCTGGAACACTTGTGACATGCCTGAGATACCTAGGACACACCTGGGCCACACTTGGGGCACACCTGGGACACTTGTGACATGCCTGAGATACCTAGGACACACCTGGGCCACACTTGGGGCACACCTGGAACACTTATGACATGCCTGAGACACCTGGGACACACCTGGGGCACACTTGGGGCACACCTGGGACACTTGTGACATGCTTGAGATACCTAGGACACACCTGGGGCACACTTGGGGCACACCTGGAACACTTGTGACATGCCTGGGACACACCTGGGGCACATAGGACTAATAGGAATGGCAACTTTGTGTGGGCACGAGCCTGTCTTGTTCTGGCATACAGTAGGTGCTCAATAAAGGCCTGGGCAAGAAGGACCCAGAAGTGAGCAGGACCTTGGTTAGAGTTTACGGCGGGAGGGAGCAAAGGGTGGCAGGACAGTGGCGGCCGCCCACCCGCGCCGGGTGGGAGGAGGGGCCGTGGGGATCTGCAGGTGGGCAGGGGCCTCTGCGGCAGCCGAGGACACGCAGACGAGGCCTCGCCGCGGAGCAGCCGTCGTCCCCGCCGCCCCCCGGCAAGGGCTTTGGCAGGCGTGTCGGCAAGCAAATATTTGCAGTGCACAGTGTCCCGCCATTCCCCAGGAGGCCTGCCACTTAACAGCAGGTGACCTTGGGCCAATCACCTTGACTGCTCCTGCCCCCACCTCCCCTCCCATCGGTTCACCCGGGACGTGGCGCTCCGAGAAGTGGCGCAGCGAGTCCCGGCCTCGCCCTGCAAATGGCGCTGTGCAGCCACTCGCCCGGCATCCTGCCCGGAGAGCGACTTCGCTGCAGTGCACCGGGCGGGCTGAGGCTCTGCATGTCCAGCAAGCGCCCGGGTGACGCCGGGAGACGTGGGGTCCCCCGTCCCGTTGGATCACGGGCACCGCTGTGCCGGGACGCAGCCGCCAGACAAGTTCGCCGTGTCTTCTCCCGCAGGACCGACTCAGGGATGCCGAGCGAACTCTGCTCTCGAAGAGACGGACAGTACGCCGTGTCCCCCAAATTAGCTCAGCTCTGCAAATCCTTTTACAGCTCAATTTTATGTCTTGTGGCCATCGTAGATTTGCATGCAGTCATGAGAAATAATCCCCAGAGATCTGCCAACCCTTGGCTCAGTTTCCCCAACGGTGACATCTTGCCAAGCACCTCAGCCGGGCACTGACGTGGACCGGGCAGGCCCCCGCCCCGTGCCCTGCTGCACGCATGCACGCCCTCCCGCCGCCCTCTGCCCCGCACCCCTGCTGCTCTCGTGGGCAGACTCCCGCCATGGCAAGCGTGTTACGGAAACGGAATCACACGCCGGGAGACCTTCTCGGACTGGCGTTTTCACTCAGCACGGTGCTCTGGATTTTAGGGCTGTGAATTCCTCTGTGGGACTGCTCTGGGGCGACACTGTCCTCGTGGGGGACACGGCAGTGGCAGGGGCGGACCCGGGCACGGCGGGGCGAGGGTTGGGGCCCGGGCCCGTCCCCACTCTGACCTCTGACTCGCACGCCTTTTCCACCTCCTGCAGGAGGACGGGGGACAGGGCCCCGCCTGCCGCCCGCACAGGAAAGCACGGAGCAGATAAAGTCACGGCCAAGGGCGTCCCAGGAGCAGCGTGGTGGTGGCGAGCTTCCCGCGCCAGCCGGGCGGGCCGGCGTTTGGAGAGGAGATGGGGGGGTGATAACAGGGCCGCGGGGCTTTTCCGAGCCGCCGCCGCCCCGGTGCCCGCGACCCGGCTGAGGACACTATAAAGCCTGGGCAGGGCCCCTCGCCCCAGTCGGAGCCGGAGCCGGAGGCGCGATGGCGGCTCTGCAGGAGAAGAAGACGTGCGGGCAGCGCATGGAGGAGTTCCGGCACTACTGCTGGAACCCGGACACAGGGCAGATGCTGGGGCGGACGCTGTCCCGCTGGGGTGAGCGCCGGCGCCGGGCAGCCACCCTGCATCCGGGAGGGTCTGGGGCGTGGGAGAGGACCCAGGCCAGGCTCCCCGCCCTGTCAGCGGGGAACGAGGGTCCCCAGGGGGCCCCCCGCCCGTGTCAGCCCCGACACCAGCCCGGGCTGCCTGCAGGCCCGGAACGCCGGAGCTTGGCCCCAGAGCCTCAGCTGCTTGGTGAGGGCAGCATCGTTAAAGCCGTAGGGATGAGGGCCGGGCGCGGTGGCTCACGCCTGTCATCCTAGCACTCTGGGAGGCCGAGGCGGGAGGATCGCTGGAGGTCAGGAGGTGGAAACCAGCCTGAGCAAGAGCGAGACCCCATCTCTACTATAAATAGAAAGAAATTAATTGGCCAATTAATATATATATAGAAAAAATTAGCCGGGTATGGTAGCGCATGCCTGTAGTCCCAGCTACTTGGGAGGCTGAGGCAGCAGGATTGCTTGAGCCCAGGAGTTTGAGGTTGCTGTGAGCTAGGCTGACGCCATGGCACTCACTCTAGCCTGGGCAATAAAGTGAGACTCTGTCTCAAAAAAAAGCCGTAGGGATGAAACCAACGCTTTTTAAAAGGATCTTAAAGGAGGTGATGGTGGCTCTTTGGCAAACAGCTCGGGGCGCACGGACGCCTCTGGCCGCGTCCACCGGCCGCCCCGCTGTGCGGACGGAGCCCTTCCCTGCCAGGCGGCCTCCTCTGCTCCCCCGGGGCTCGCGGCCGCCGCCCCGGCCCCTCTGGCCAGAACGGACGCGAGGCCACGCAGTGGCGGAAACACCACGTGCCTGGTGCGCCGTCCCAAAGCGCGGTGGCCTGCACGTCCCTGAGTCTCCGGTGCCGTGTGGCAGGCCCCGACTGTGACAGGACTCAGGAGAAAAGGGACAGGGAGGAAGGACGGGCCCCGGCCAGCCTGGGGGGGCAGGTGCAGACCCAGGCGGAGGGCAGGGGCTCCCGCGATGCCACAGGACTCTCTGGAACGGCCTCACTGCCCCACGGTGAGCGGACGATACACACCCGAGCCAGTGTCACCAGGTGTCTCTGTCAACACACCTGACGTCAGGGTTCCAGGGAACGCACTTTGGGAACACAAGTGTAGTCACGCCCAGCCCCCACCCTGGGTGGCGGCACCTCCCCCCAGGGCCCACCTGTCCCGCCACAGCCGTGAGCCGGGCCGCGCACCCCACTGCCCAGAGCAAGCAGGTGCCCGGGCCGGGGTCACCCAGCCTTCTCGGCCTCAGTTTCCCTCTCCGTGGGGTGGGGTGAGCTCTCCGTGTTGGACTGCCAGCCCCGGGAGCCATGGCCCGGCGCCCAGTGACGGCCCCATGCCCCTCTGCGCCATGCTGGGCACCGCGGCGGACACGCAGGCAGAGACCTGCCTTCGGGAGCCTGGGGCCCTGGCCGGCAGCCAGGGTGACATGGGAGCCGGGTCGGCGGTGACCAGCCGGGACCCCGAGGCCGAGGCCTGTGGGGGGCTTGGCCACGAGGGGCAGGGACCCCTCACCCCGAGCGTGGTGCCCCAGTGCGGCCGCCGAGATCCAGAGTGGACCGAATGCGTGTCTGGGCAGATCATGTGCTGCCACGTGGTGGTGACCACGGCCAGACCTGCGGCTTCACCTGGGCTTCACAGGGCAGGGGGGGGTACGGGAGGGGACCCGCCACGTCGTGGATGGACGGGGGGCGAGGGGGTGCCCACGGGACGCCTCGCGCCTCCCGGTCCTCCCTGTCTCTGGGCCTCGGGCTGTGTGGGGTGGCTGGAGAGGGACTCAGGGAGAGGGGCTGTGCCTGCCGTGGGGGGGAAGGCACAACACCCCCTCTTCCTGCTAGTTTCTCCTTGGAAACGGCCGCCGTGAGCAGCACAAGCTGACTGAGGAATGACGCAGAGTCCAGGCAGCCGCCGCGCCCAGGAGCGGCCCCCACGAGGGGCTGCGGCCCCGTCTGCCCCGGCGAGGCCACAGGGACTGGGGAGAACCCGCTCCCCACCCACCCTCCCGGGACGCAGGGCGGCGGCTGGCCCACTGGCCACGCAACCATTCCCCGCGGGGGCCCCGTGGATAGAAACCTGAGATGCTGCAAGGACGTTGTGGCCTCAGGGGCCCGGGCGCCTGCTCGGGTCGGCCTCGCCTCTCTGCCTCAGTTTCCCTTCCTGCTGTGTGGGGAGCGGCAACTCCCCTCGGAGGGTGCTCACCTGCAGTGGCGACAGCCACAGGACTCCCGTGCGGAAGGCCCCGGAACGCAGACCCTCAGACGGAGCTCGGCCTGTGGCTGCCGGGCACGGGAAGGGGAGTCTCTGCTCCTGGGGCCGGTGTCCATTCGGGGGCGGAGAATGTTCTGGAACCGGGGGAGGCGATGGGCACGGCACGCGGGCGTGTGGCAAACAGCACGACCTGCCGGCCTGGTGGGCGTGCCCGACTCACATGGCCCGCCGTCCTCTGCAGTGTGGATCAGCCTGTACTACGTGGGCTTCTACGTGGTCATGACCGGGCTCTTCGCCTTGTGCATCTACGTGCTGATGTCCACCCTCGACCCCTACACGCCCGACTACCAAGACCAGCTCAAGTCGCCAGGTAAGCGCCAGGTAAGCGCCAGGAGGGACGGAAGGGGCGCCGAGGGGACGGGAGCCCGAAGTCTTCACAGTCACCGGCTTCCTGCGCTTGTATGTGCACACGGGGCCTTCGGGGAGGACGTGCAGGACCCGCTCGCAGGAGCAAGCGCATGGGAATGAGGCAGCTCCTGCCCTGGGCCAGGGCCTCCCCGGCGTCCAAGCCCTGGGTGTGGACGGCAGGCGCAGGGCGTCCTTCTGCCCTCAGACCCTCTGGGGGGTTATCCTAAACCCCGAGTAGCCGCTGCTGTCATGGCAACGCCATCCACACAGCGAAGCCCCGGCTCCCACTGCGCGAACAGGGGCCCAGCTGACCGAGGGCGCCGCCCCTGCAAGGGACAGGGCGCTGCGTGGAGAGCGAGGCCAGTCTGTGCACACACGCACACACAAGTGCACACAGGAACATGCATGTACACACACGCACACACAAGTGCACACAGGAACGTGTACATACACACAAGAACACATGCGCACACAGATACATACACACACAAGTCACACATGCACATACACACAAGTGCACACATGCACACAAGTGCACACAGGCACATGCACATACACATAAGAACACATATGCGCACACAGATACATGCACACACAAGTCACACATGCACATACACACACGTGCACACGCGCACACACAAGTGCACACAGGCACATGCATGTACACACAAGCACACACAAGTACACACAGGAACATGCACGTACACACAAGCGCACATATGCACACACAGATACATGCACATACACAAGTGCACACAGACGCACACAAGTGCACACAGGCACATGCACACACACACACATGCACACACAAGTCACACAGGCACATGCACATACACATGCACACATAAGTGCACACACACACACACATGCAGTGTGCCCTGGCAGAAGCGCCAGGCAGCTGAGCTGGCGGGACCACCGGCTCTCACTTAACTGTCCTCTCGCATGTTCTGGTTTTAGCTTTTACGATTAGCACGTTGTCGGGCTGCCTCTGTGCACAGCCAAAGCCGGTGAGGATTTTTTATGCGTGGTCAACACATTTTCATTTGGAAACCAAGTTTCAGAGTCTGGCTCAGTCGTCACCTTTCAGAACAGTGACGAGAGCCTCGAGGCCACGCGGCGGACAGCCTGGCCGGCGCCAACACTGCACGCAGGCAAGGCTAGGCGTCCCCCCGGGCTGCATCCTGACTGTGCCGCTGTCTGGCCAGGGGGCAGGGGGCAGGGGTCCCGGGGCCGCGCATCTTCCGGGGCCCTTGGGGGTCCCTCCTCCCATGCCGCTGCTCAGTGCAGGCTCTTAGAGGGGCCTGGCTCCCCAGCCGTGGGTTGCTATGGAGACCCGGCCCCCAGCCCCCCGCACGTGACTCCACTGCAGAGCAAATGGCTGGGACGACAGCAGATATTTGGAGAAGCTGCATCAAAGCGTGACGTTCCCTCTCTCCAGGGGTGACCTTAAGACCAGACGTGTACGGGGAGAAAGGCCTGGAGATATTCTACAACGTCTCCGACGACAGCAGCTGGGCAGACCTCACGCGCACTCTCCACGCCTTCCTGGCAGGTACCGGCTCGGCGGCGTGGCAGCTGTGATGGTTCTCGTCCCGCGAGAGCCACGCTCAGGGCGGGGCTGGGGCGGCCGCGGGCCGGGGCGGGGCTGGCAGGTGTGTCTGCCCGGCAGGTTACTCTCCGGCCGCCCAAGAGGACAACATCAACTGCACGTCCGAGCGGTACTTCTTCCAGGAGAGCTTCGGGGCCCCCAACCACACCAAGTTCTCCTGCAAGTTCACGGCGGACATGCTGGGCAACTGCTCTGGCCTGCCGGACCCCGACTTCGGCTTTGGGGACGGGAAGCCGTGCTTCATCGTTAAAATGAACAGGGTGCGTGTCGAGGGGTCTCCCGTGGAGACGCGGCCCAGACAGCCCACTTGCTCACGCCACCGCCCGTGACTAGGCCCGTGGCGTCCGGTCTAGGGCCTGCCAGGCGGACGGCCGGACCCCAGCCCACGGCGTTGTCCCCCCCCACGTCCCCCTGGCCACGTGCGCACACACCTGCCACGTTTGGGTATTAACACAAAGTCAGGGCCGTCTGCCCGGTCTGGCGTGTGGGCGCCACGTGGCCGTGGACGCCGGCGGTGGGAGGCCAGACCGGCCCTGCAGGGTGACCGGACGCCGGGCCCCGGAGGGGGCTTCCAGCCTGGGCCCAGGCTGTGTCCAGGGCCGGCCCGGCTCCACCTGCCATGGGCAGGCAGGGAGGGCACGGCCAGCCTGGCCACGCTGGGTGGGCCGGAGACGTCCAGCCCACCGGTGGGGCTGGCACCGGCCAGGCAAGGAACAAGGTCTCTCCTCCGGGATCCTACAGTGGGTGGGACTCGCCCTTCCGCCCTGTGTGAGGCTGAGGGGTGGCTCGGGTCCCAGGCCCCGGGGTCAGCCTGGGCTCAGCACGGCCCCGCGGGGAGGCTCTGGCGAGGGTGCCCCACGAGGGCACCTCCCTCAGAGCACAGGAGGGGCTGCCTGGGGACAAGGCAGGGTTGTGGCGAGGGGGGCACCAGCAGGGCATGGGTGGGGCTGGGAGGGGCAGGCTGAAGACCTGGGGCGGCTCAGCACCCACTGAGGCCCGGACGGGGGCGCAGCGGGGCCAGCCCCACCAGGCCCAGCCCAAAGGGGAACCCCCGGGGGCGGGGGAGTGAGCCAGGTCCCCACACAGGAGGAGCACACTGGCCTTTCCCTTCCAGATAGTCAAGTTTCTCCCCAGCAACGGCTCGGCCCCCCGAGTGGACTGCGCCTTCCAGGTGAGTACCTCGCTGGGCGCGGGCGGGTTGCCAGGGCTGCGGGAACCGCCCCGTGGTCTCTGCAAGCCTGGCTGCGGCCTGCGGCGTGCTGCTCTGCTTCGGAGCCCACCTGGGGCAGCGTGTCACCAACACACGCTAAATACTCGGGGGCCTGTGGGTAGACCAACGCTCCACCGCGTTGTTCTGTTTGCGTGGATGATTTTGGTTTTCTTTTTTGGTCTATACAAAAATATTTCAGATCGCCAACAGCTACAACTGTCTGTGTTCTGTATATGGACTGCTGAGAGTCGGCACTAATCTCGGGTTAATTCCAGCTTCTTTTTTCTTTTCTTCTTTTTTTTTTTGTTGCTGTTTTTGGCTTTTGTGTATATATATCAGAATATTAAGGGGGTACAAACACTTTGGTTACATACATTGTCTTTGCACTGCCTGAGTCAGGGCTACAAGCGTGTCCATCCCCCAGACGGTGCACACCGCACCGGTTAGGTGTGAATATACCCATCCCCTCCTCCCACCTCCCACCTGCCTGACACCCGATGAATGTTATTCCTATACATGCACTTAAGTGTTGATCAGTTAATACCAATTTGATGGTGAGTACATGTGGTGCTTGTTTTACCATTCTTATGATATTTCACTTAGTAGAATGGGCTCCAGCTCTGTCCAGAATAATACAAGAGGTGCTGGGTCACCATTGTTTTTTTGTGGCTGAATGGTACTCCATGGTATACATATACCACATTTTATTAATCCACTCACGTATTGATGGGCACTTGGGTTGTTTCCACATCTTTGCAATTGTGAATTGTGCTGCTGTAAACAATTCCAGTTTTTTTCAAAAGTACTTAAAAAAATTTTTTTTTAGGGACAGGGTATCACTCTGTCACCCAGGCTGGAGTGCAGTGGTGCCATCACAGCTCACTGCAGCCTCCAACTCCTGGCCTCAAGTGATCCTCCCGCCTAGGCCTCCTGAGTAGCTGGGACTACAGGTGCCACCACCTCGCCCAGCCAATGATATCTTTTAAGGGCAACGTTTTAAAACACTAAATTTGTTTTCACTAAATATTTTCTGAGGCTTGTTTTCACCATTACACCCAAACCAAAGGTTTTGCGCTCGTTGAGGCACACAGACAGCGAGAAACATCCCACCCCTCAAAGCCTCTATCCTCTGTGTCAGCTTCGGGGGTTTGTTTTGGTTTCCTTTTTTGTTTGTTTGTTTGCTTGCTTGCTTGTTTATTTCAGCCACATGTGTAGCTGACTTGAGATTTTAACAAATGCCAAAGTATCCTGTATCTGTTCTTTGATAAACGTAAGCTACCCATTGGATAATTCCCCGATTCTGATAATGAAAAAACACAAATCCCATGAAAACACGTCTCTACTCACCCCAGAGAGTCACACAGGCTTTTAGCGAGTGCTGGCCAACCGGTACGTGCGGTTTATCCGCTTTCGTCCCTGCGTGTGATGAGCAAGCTTTACCTGCCCACGTTACCCTGCCAGGCTTCGCAGGTTAAAGGTGCAGTCTGAGAAGCCACCAGGTGTTTTGCACACCAACAAATTACATCCCTGATGGGGTCTCAGTGCTGATTACAAAGATTAAATCTAGTTTATGCCGATTATGCAGTAAGGAGTTATGTGACCGCCTACGCAATGCACGCACACATAAACATGCACATACACACATATGCACACACATGCACGCACACATGCACGCACACACATCCACATACACAGGCATGCATGTATGCACATGCACACAGGCACACAGGCACACACAGGCACGTGCACACATGCACACACATATGCACGCACATGCACCCACAGGCACACAGGCACACAGGCACGTACACATGCATACATATGCACGCATGCACGCGCACGCACGCGCACACATGCACACATACACATATGCACATGCATACACACATGCACGTGCAGATACATACACATTCATGCATATGCACACATGCACACACACACATGCATGCACACATGCGGACATGCACACACCAGCATGCACATGCGCACACACATACATGCACATGCAAGCACAGACCATGGGGCCCACACTAGCTCCCACCTAACTTCCGTCTCTCGTGCCCAGGACGCGCCCCGCAAGGACTCGGAGCCGCTGCAGGTGGAATACTCCCCGCCCGGGGGCACCTTCAGCCTGCACTACTTCCCCTACTACGGGAAGAAGGCCCAGGTAGGTCCATCCCCAGCTGCCGCTACCAACTGTCTCTCATTCCACAAAAGGAAAGCAACAAACCCTTCAATCTATGAAAATGAGACAAAGGCCTGACACAGCCAGTCCTGACCAGCTAACGATCCGGGTGTTTCCCAAAGCCGGGTTCCTGTAACCACCTGCAAACACATTTCTCTTGTGCAACATACGGATGTCAAATCTAATCCTTCTACTTTCCGAGGGCTTCCCACATCCCTTTAAACAGCTGCACATCCACTTCAGAGCCTTCCTCCACATCACCTGCTCTTCGGCCTTATTTTTATATCAATCTTTACCAAATACGGTCTGAAGTTGCATCTACACTCGGTGTCACCTGCCCTCTTTGGGCTGATCCTCCCGCTGCAAACACGCCTTGTTTTCCCTTGAGTTCCGGGGCTTAGCGGGAGATGGCGCACGCAGCCCATCTCCCTGTCCAGCTCCTCTGCTCGACATGGAGAGATTCTGAAACGCCCCTCCTCCCCACGCCTCAGCCCCACTACACCAACCCTCTGGTCGCCGCCAAGTTTCTCAACGTCCCCAAGAACACGGAGGTCACCATCGTGTGCAAGGTCATCGCGGAGTACGTGACTTTCGACAATCCCCACGACCCGTACGAAGGGAAAGTGGAGTTCAAGCTCAAGATCCAGAAGTGAGAGTCCGGACGTGCTGGAGCCCCCGGGGCGGCTCCACCCTGCCCACGGCGTCCCGCCCAGTCGACTCGGAAATGTTCTGCAATGACCAGACCGTGGGCCGGGTGGTGACTCCAGGAACCTCTCGCTGCCGGCTCTTGCCCATCAAGCCCTCCACGCATCGTCCAGACAGAACCCACAGCTGTCCCAGATGCTGGGCTGGCACGGTGACCCGCGGCAGGAACCGCCCAACTCACAAGGCGATGAGGCTCGTCTTTTCCTGTCCAGACATCCCTGTCCTGCTGCCGTCTCTCTGCGTTCAGTGTGAACCACGACCCACCGTCAGCACCCCGATGCGGAACACGGCTTGTGATGATGTGCATGCTGAATTCCTGCTTTTAAAAATGCAACCCCTGAGTTGTATTTAATGGTAATAAAATACATTAAAGTTACTCTTATGCTATGTAAGAGTCGCGTCTATACCGATATGGGAGAAAAACTAACATTGAAACACTCCCTTAAAAAAAAAAAAAAAAAACCCTTTTACAGTTTCGGTTGCAAGTCAGGGAAATTATGGAGACCACGCGGCTTGGGGTTGTCACGTGAGAACACGCACGGTCCCCCACGTAAGGGGGAGGGGCGGGGGTATCACTGACTTGGCAGGATTTCAACACTAAATACAGACACTGATCTGTCTTTGAGGACACCTCTCTCTTCCAAATATAGAACGCTAAGTTTGCAGCTCTAGGCCGGGCTCGGTGGCTCATGCCTGTAATCCTAGCACTCTGGGAGGCCGAGGCCGGCGGATCGCTCAAGGTCAGGAGTTCGAAACCAGCCTGAGCAAGAGCGAGACCCCATCTCTACTAAAAATATAAAGAAATTAATTGACCAACTAAAAATATATAGAAAAAATTAGCCGGGCATGGTGGCGCATGCCTGTAGTCCCAGCTACTTGGGAGGCTGAGGCAGGAGGATCCCTTCAGCCCAGGAGTTTGAGGTTGCTGTAAGCTAGGCTGATGCCACGGCACTCACTCTAGCCTGGGCAACAGAATGAGACTCTGCCTCAAAAAAAAAAAAAAGAAAAAAAGTTTGCAGCTCTAACCCCTTTCAAAGAAACCAAAATGAGAACATTCCCCCAGCCCTGGTGACAGTCTGGGCTCCCCGCCCAAACGCCCGGCGAGGCCCAGGTCCTGGGGTCCTGCTGGGGCCAGCAGAGCCCGCACAGCGCCCGGCACACGGAGCCTGCCGACCCTCGACCAACGCAGACACTCAACACGGAGCAGCCTCCGCGGAAGAAGGAAACCTCAAGAGTGTCCTGTGAGGCTGCGTGAGTCTGTGTTTATTGGGTGGCTGCACAACGGAAGACATGGTCTCCCACATCTCTCTCCGTGTGAGAGACGGCTGCGCCGGCGTGTCAGCAGGCGCTCACGCCGCACCCCACGAGCCGGACGCACCTCGCAGGCATGTGCACCCAGACGTGACGTCCCCACCCGCGTGGCGAGGCCGGGAAACAGGCGGCAGGCGCGGCCTCAGCTCCAGGGCCGGCTCCTGCCTGTCCAGGTTGGACGCTGCCGGTCCGGGGCTGGTTGGTCCCGCCTGCCCTGAGCTCCGGGATTTACAGGACAGGAAGGACGTTTGGGCCAAAGACTCCTGAAGCTCAAGTTTCACGGTGCTTTGCGGAGTTTTCTCCCCAGTGAGCCCAGCAGCCCACGGTGCAGTGTCAGCCCGCAGGGGTGCGGGCAGCGGGGGCAGGGAGAGGGTCCAAGGGAAGGGGGAGGGGAGGCCACGATGCGGTTCTCAGCCATGTGCGCCCTGAGGGACCCCCGGGGTAGCCTCAGAAACATCTGTCACATCAAAGGTCAGAGGTCGCCCTACTTCAGAAGGGGTGGCAAAGCGATGAGGACAGTTGGACCTCCCGCCAGACCTCCAACTTCGCACACCTGCACCCACCCAAGCCCTCTGCCACACTCGACTCCACGACCACTGCCCCTGCCTCCCCTTGCTGACCAGAACTCAGCATTGCCACCTCCCCTAACCCTAACCCCCTACAATCCACTGCCCTGCCCTCCGACCCCAACCCCGGGCAAAGGGGCAGGCACAAAGCTGGGGGGAAGGGCTCCCCCAGAGGCAGGGGCAGGCACAGAGCTGGGGGAAGGGCTCCCCCAGAGGCAGGGGGCAGGCACAGAGCTGGGGGAGGGGTCCCTCAGAGGCAGGGGGTAGGCACAGAGCTGGGGGAGGGGTCCCCCAGGGGCAGGGGCAGGCACAGAGCTGGGGGAAGGGCT